>JAJMZS010000340.1:0-65967 GCA_023807205.1 Isotricha prostoma | reverse complement strand
CCCAATCCCCAATCCCCAATCCCCAATCCCCAATCCCCAATCCAAATGATTAAATAGAAAATTTAAATAATTAATAAGTAACTAAAAATATTTAATATTATTATTTTTTAAATCTGTTTTTAATATTTTTTAATTTTATATTTGGTATCAATAATTTAAAAGAAGAATTGATAACAGTTTTTAAAATTTTTCAATATATTTAATTCATTTTATTTAATTTTTAATTTTAGTTTAAAATAATGAATAATTAAAATTTTATTTCCATTAAAATTAAGGTATTAATTAAAAATAAAAAAAATAATAAGTATTTTTATATTAATTTTTAATATTTATCCAAATTTATTTATCATACAAAAAAAATTAAAAATCAATTTTATAATGGACATTACAAAAACTAAAATTGAAGTCCCCAAATTTCTTCAACGTAAAAGAGTAAGACTAGATTTTTGTAAAACATCTCCATTGATAGATCAATCAGGAATAAAACAAAAAGTGATATTTAGACTAGGTGAAATAAATTTTGAAACAGCATTAAATATATCTGAAAATTGTCGTTCATTTCAATTAATTCCTCATGACAAAATAACTTTATATATTAAAAAAAAAAATAAAATTTATATCGCATTTCCACAATTAAAAAATATGTTAATTAAATCAATTGAAGAATTTGGAGCAAAAATAAGATCAAATTATAAATATAAATATATTCATCAAAAACAAAATGATATTAATATTACAGAAAAAGATTATTCTAAATTAAATGATTCTACTTATATTAATGATGTTATTGCTAATTTTGGTTTTAAATTAATTGAAGATAATTATTCTATTAATGGTGTTGATGATGTTGTTTCTTTGAGATCTTTTTTTTATAATTTTTTACAAAAAGAAAGTGATTATGAACCTTATACACCATTAAATAATTTTGAAAGGACAAATTTTTCAAAAACAAAATTGAATATTTTTAAATTTAGAATTGTTTTAGTTCCCATGTGTGAAAAAAGTCATTGGTCTTTTTTGATTATTAGAAATCCAATTAATATTAAAAATATTTATTTAAGAGCTCAAAGAAAAAAAGGAATTTTTACTATTAATCAAAATTATATTTCTATTATAAATGATGATAATGAAAACAATAAAGAAAATATTCAAAAAGATGAAATAGTGAATAATAATAATAATAATGAAGAAATTAAAAATAATAATATTAATAATGAAAGTAATATAAATAATATATTTAAAGATACTATTTTAGATTTACATAATAATGATAATGAATTAATAAAAAATAGTTATATTATGAAACAAACAGAAATTAATTACAATAATTTTTGTCAAAATAATGAACATATTAATAAAAAGGATTATGATAGTGGGAAAAATGAACAAAATGGTATTAAACATAATTTTGATTCACAAAATAACAAAAATTCTTTTAACAAAGAAAATAGTATTAATAATGAAGAAAAAAGTCACATAAATGATTTTGATTTCCCATTTAATAAAATTGAATATAAAAAAAATAATAGTATATTTCCTCAAATAAATATGATTCAACAATTAGAAAATAGTAATAATCAAAATTTATTTGAAACAAATAATGAACATTTAATTAACCATATGACTGTAACAAAAGAAGATAAAAATATTAATAATAATATAAAAAAAGATGAAATAATAAATTCAAATATAATAGAAAACACTTTACTTGAAAATAAAAATATTGATATAAATAAAAATATCGATTGCATAAATAATATAACTTCAACTCAAGAAATTAAACATATTAATACTCAATTAAACCAATTAAATATAATAAACAATACAAAAAATGAACCTGAATCAAATTTATTAAACACAAATTCTCAAATTCAAAATTCTGAAAATCAAAATAATGATAATAATGAAACTAAAATAAATTCTCTTCAAAATTCATCAAAAAAAAACAATCTTAATATTAAAATAATAAAAAGATACATAACTCTTGAAATAAAAAAAGAAATATCAATTCAATTAAATTCTAAAGATAAATTAGAATATCCAGAAATATATAATTTAGATAGTATTTTTCCAAGTAATCCAAAAGCAGTAATGATAATTAAAAAATTTCTTTTTTATGAATTTAATTTAATTTATCCAGTTTTTACAGGAGAAAATAAAAATTCTGAAGTAAAAGATTGTATTAAAAATTATCACTATTTAATTAGAGATTATACTCCAAAAGTTCCAAAACAAACAAATAATTATGATTGTGGAATTTATATGATTATTTTTGCAGAAATGTTTTTATTTGATAGAGAAATGTTTTTTATAAATGGAAAAAAATTTAAATCATTACCAGAGAATAATAAATTAGTTGAACATGATAAATGGTTTTTTGATAAAATTATTAAAAATAAAAGAAAAGAGTTTAAAAAGTTAATTGATGATATTAAAATTAATCAAGATAAAGCAACTAAAGAGTTTTTTGATAATGAAAAAAAAATATTTGAAGAAATGATTAAAGAAAGAAATATGTTACTTGTTGATACTTCTGAAGGAAAAGATTTTATTTATAACCAATAAAGTTTAATATATATGTCCTTATTATTATTTTAATATAATATTTAATAAATTAAAATCTTTTTTTTAAATATAAAACTTAATATTATTACCTAAATTATAATATAAAATAATATACATTTTATTCTTTTTTTTACTTTATTGTAGGTAAAATAAAACCTTCACCAATAGAAGGAATAGATTGAATACAAGAATTTCTTTTTGTTTGTATTATTTTTGTATTTATTATATCTTTATTATTTTGTAAAGGAATAAATGAATAATTTTTATTTAATAATATTGATTTTGATCTATCCATTATTCTATGTGTAAATGATTCTTCTGGTTGAGTATAAACTCTTTTTAATTTTTTTATTTTTTCTTCTTGATTTAAAATTATGTTTTCTAATTCTTTTTTATCTGATATTAATTGATTGTTTAAATCAATATATTTTTTTATGTCATCTACTAATTTTTTATTTTTTTGTTTTATTTCATTAAATAATTTTTCATTTGTTTCATTTACAAATAAAGATTTTTTTTCTTTTATTAATAATTCATTATCAAATTTTTGAGATAAATCTTTTATAGAGTTTTTCATTTTTTCTATTTTTGATTTTAATAATTCATTTTCTTTTGTTAAATTATCATTATTTTCTTTTAATATTTTAATTTGATTTTTTAATGATTCATAATCTTTTTCATTAATTATATTTTTCATTAATTGAATTGATTTTTTATTTAATTGTAATTTTAATTCTTCTATTATTTTTTCTTTATCCTTAATTATTTCTTTTAATTCTTCATTTTCTTTTTTTATTTCTATATTTTCTTTATTTAATATTTTTATATTTGTTTTAATTTCTTCATTATCTATTTTTAATATTTCATTCTCATTATATAATTGAGAATTTTTTTGATTAATTTCATCATTTTCTTTTATTAATTGATTATTTTTATTTTCATATTCTAAATTTTCTTTTATTAATTGATTATTTTTATTTTCATATTCTACATTTACTTTTTTTAATTCTTCATTCATATTTTTTAATGCTTCATTCATTTTTTTAATTTCTCCAATATCATTTTTATATTCTTCGTTTTCCTTTTTAATTTTTTCATTTTCTTTTTTCAATTTCTCAATTTCTTTTTTTAATAACTTAATTTCCTCCATTAATTCTTTTTCTCTAATAATACCCAGTTCATTTTCTTTTAATTCAATTTGATGATTTAATTCATTCAAATAATTTTTTTGTTCTTCAATTCTAGCTTTATATAATTCCAAATTATCTATTAAATTTTCTATCTAAATTTATTATAATTAAAATACCATTTCTTTAATAAAATATTATAATGTTAGTCTAATTATTTATTATTATAAAATTTAATCAGGTAATTTTATTTTTTATTTAATTTATTTCAAACCTTATTTTAAAATATTTTTTTTATTAGAATTTTTAAATATTTTAAAGAATATATTGAACTATTTATATTTATTTAAATTAAATAAAACAAATAAATGTTATTTATTATTTAAATTCGAATTTTCTGTTATTCCCATTATTATATTTTTATATTTATCTCTTTCATCTTTTAATATTTCATTTTCTTTTATGTTATCTTTTATATCTTCTTTTAATTTACTTATTTGTTGACATAAATCCATATTTTGTCTTATTAAATCATTTTGAATATTATTATTATCAGCTGTAATTAACTGTATTTTTGATAATAATTCTATATTTTCTTTTTCAACTTTATGTAATTGTTCATTTAATTCATTATTTTTTTTATTTAACTCTTCATTTGTTATATTTAATTTATCATTTATATTTTCTTTTGTTGAATTTTGTTTTTTAAATCCTTCAATTTCAGTTTTAACTTTTGATAATTCTTCAATTTTTAATTTATAATCAGAATCAATATTTTTATATTTTTCATTTAATATATTTAATGATTTATTTAATATATCACATTCACTTTTAGATTGATTTAATTGTTGAGTTAAATCTTTAATTTGTAATTCTAATGATGATATTTTATTCTCATTTTCTATTGCTTCAAATTGAACATCTTTTTCTATTTTCTTTTGTTCAATATGTGCAGTTTCTATACATTTTTTTAACATATCTCTCTCATTTGTTAATTGTTTTATATTATTTTCATATGCTTCTTTTTCTAAATTTAAAGTATTAAATAATTCATCTTTTAAATTTAACATTTCTGTTAATTTATTATTTTCAAATTTTAATTCTTGATTTTCTTTTTCATATGTGTTTAAATTATTTATTAATTCATTATTTTCTATTTTTAATTTATTTATTTCATTATTATAAAATTCAGTTTCTTCTTTTTGAGATGATATATTTATTATTTCTTCTTTACTAATATTATTATCTTTTTTTATTTCATTTATTTTTAAATCTAATGCTCTATTTAATACTCTCAAATTTTTATCTTGTTTATAATTTATTTGTTTTATATAATTCATTTCATTTAAATTATTGTTTAATTCATTTTCTAATTTTAAAATTTTTTCTTTTAATTGATTATTTTGTTCAATTAAAAATTGATTTTTTGCACCTGATAATAATTTTTGTTCTAATTTTGTAATGTATTTTTTATTATTTTCTATTTCTTTTTCTAATAAATTTTTTTCTGCTGATATTTTTTGTAAAGTTTTTTGAAGTACACTATAATCATTATTATATGATTCTTTATCAAGTTTTACTTTTTTTAATTCTTCATTTTGTTCTTTTGATTTTTTTTCATTTTTATTGAATAATTTAAGTAAAGAATTATATTTATTTTCTAAATCATAAAGTTGTTTCTTAAGTAAATTTGATTCTGTAGTTTGATTATAATTTGCATTAGTATTAATATCTGTTTGTTTTCTTGGATATGGTGTTGGAACAAATGTATTTTTTTTTGACATTTAAAAATAAATTAAATAAAAAAAATTATAATAATTTTTAATTTAATATAAAATGACTAATATTGATAATATATCTTCTAATAATATTTTATTGAATACAAGTTTTAATCCTTTTGAAGAAAATATAATAAAGATAAGGAATAATAAATCAAAAACAGTAAAAGATTTTTTTTATAATACTCAAAATAAACTTTTTATAAATCAAATGGGAAAAAATTTTATAATAAAGAATTCTAAAATAAAAAGAGAAAATATATTAAAAAAAATAAAAGATAAATTAAGTATTTCAAATTCTTTTTTTTCAAATCATAATTTATTAACACCAATAACAAATTATTCAAGTTTGAATAAATTTGATGAAACAATAAAAAAACCTCTTCCAAAAATAAGATCAATTATAAATTTAAGAAAAAAAGAATTAAATAAAAATAAAGATGATAATGATGAATCTTTTAAAAGAGATTATTATTATGAAGAATATAAAATTTTAAATTTAAAAAGAACACAATTAAGAAAAAATATTTCATTAAATGAAATGTATACTCAAGAATCAAAAAAATTAAAAAATAATAATAAATTTCAATTTTTTGGAAGTTCAAGTTCAAAATATAATATAATAAACATTAATAATATTTCAAATGAAAATATTGGTCCAGGTTCTTATTTTAAAGATGAAAGATCATTTTTAAAAAAAAAATTTTTCAAATCAAATTCTCAAAAAGTTTTTTCATTACAAAAAAAAGAAAATGAAAAAATATTATTTCCAGGACCAGGTGATTATAATATTTCTACTAATTTTATTAAAAAACCTATTTCAAATTTTCATTGTTTTAATTCTTGTGAAAAGAGATTTAATGAAAAAATTATTAATGAAAATTTTCCTGGTCCTGGAAAATATATTAAGTTAAATAATTGGGATTTAAAAAATAAATTTAATTTGAAAAAATATATTTTTAAAAAAGAAAATGAAAATTTTATTATAAGAAGTAATGATAATAATAATTCACCTTTTAATTATAATTTAAATAATTATTCAATTGAAAAAAAAAATGAAAAACAAATAAAGAAAAATTATGTTCCTTTTGGTGTTCAATCAAAAAAATTTATTCAAATTAAAAATTCAACTGGAGAAAATATTGGTCCTGGTTCTTATATTAAAAATATTATTAATATTAATAAAAAAAATAATAATATTCATTTTTATAATAAAAATTATAAAAATAAAAGTTATTCATTAAATAATTTAAATTTACCTGTTTCTTATGGAGAAGATAGTTATTTTGATTGGCATAAAAAATCTTTTAATATACAATATGTATAATTAAAAATAATAATATATATTATTTTTTTTAAAAATTATTTCCTTAAATTATATTTTTAAAATATTTAAATTTTAAATTTAAAAAATTAATATTTTGCTACTTTTAATTTACTATTTCTTAATATATCAATAATATCTTCTTTTAATTTATCAATTTTAGAAATATTTCCTCCAATTCTAACACTACTCATTAAATCAGCCTTAAATGAATTTTTCATTCCATTTGATTTATTTTTATAGTTTGGCTTTATTCCAGTTTTAAAATATTCAGTATAATCTTCAACTTCACTATATTTTTTTTTAAAATTATTATTATTAGTATTTAATGTTTTATTAGTTTTAAATAATGAATTGTTATTTGAATCATAAGATGGAATATCAAAAATTGTTCTTGACTTTGAAAAAGTTTTAGCTTCATCTTTTATTTTTGAATGAATATTAAGTGAATCATTATTTGAAAAATAAGAATTTATTTTAGGTTTTTTTTTAATTAAATCATACATCATTAATTTTTCATCTGATATTGTTGAACTGAAATTATAATTTTTTTTTTTTGATGGATTAATTTGAAAAGTATTATTAGATGATATTGGATTTGAATTTGAATTAATTTTATTTAATTCACTATATAAATCAGTCATTTTCCTATTAAAAGAAAAAGAATGAGGATTCATTTCTTATTTTAAATATTTGAAATAAATTTTAAAAAAATAAATAATAAAAAATTAAATTAAAATATATATATTAATTATTAAAATTCAAAGTATTAATTTCTTTTCCTTTACATAAACTTTTAAAATATAAATAATAAAAATCACACATAATAATTAATTGTAAACATTGAAAAAAAAGAATAAAATATCCAACAGACTGAGAAAAAAGAGGAAATAAAACAATATTCCAAGAATTTAAAGCATTATAACAATCAAGCCAATATAATAAAGAAAAAAGTGTACTTAATCCACAAAGTGCAACATAATGAGAAGTATAATTTTCAATTTTACCTTTTTTATTAATAAATAATTGAATTTGAGGAAAAATTGAAAAAGTTTGTAAATACATTGAAAAAGTCCATAAAGTATCAGTTAAAATATTTGAATTTAAAATTGGATGAATTAAAAATGCAATTATTAAACATGGTATAGTAAAATAATAATATTTAATATTATCAAAATTTAAATCTGAAGTATCTTTAAATTTTATTTTTATTAAATAAATTAAATATATTATTATAATAAAAGATATTATTTCTGTTAATTGATAAAACCAATCTCCTGAATCATCATTTGGTAAATAAGTAACATAAAATAAAGTTGAAGATAATCTTCCAAATAAAACTAATAAATAACATATTAATGTATTTAAAGATAATCCATTACAATTTTTAAATTGAATTATTTTTAATAATATGATTAAAAAAGAAAACATTTGAATTAAAGATGATAAAACTAAAAGAAAAGAATATTCCTTACTTGATATTAATAAGTATACAATGATTATTATTAATATTAATATTCCCCAAAATATAAAATCTTTATTTTTGTTATTTATTTTATTTATTATATTATTATCCTTTTCAAATTTATTTTTAATTTTAACTTTCATTTAAAAACAAAAATAAAAAATTTAAAAAAAAAAGTAAAAAAATCAAACAAAAAAAAATCAAAAAAAAAATAAAAATAAAAAATAAAAACAGATAAAAATTTATTTATAAAAAAAAAAATGTTCAGCTCAAAGGAAGTTAATATTCAACCAGGAGATAAATTAAAAGAAGGTTGGTTATCAAAAGAATCACGTTATAGAAAAGTATGGAGAAAAAGATGGTGTGTATTAACATCACAACATCTTTATACATTTGAAAATGAAAAATTATATGTTAATCCAACAGAAGTAATTGAAGTAACAAAAATTAAAACTGTTAAAACAGATGAAACTAAACAAGGAAATTATTTCGTAAAATATTATTTTTTTAATATTTAATTTAGAAAATACAAATGGCGGATGATCTTTTTCTTTTTCAAGCAGATACTTTTGAAGAAAAAGAAGGTTGGATTGGTGCAATTGGTAAAGCTATGATTAAAGGTTCTAAATCAAATTTGTATATTTCTGAAGATGATAATATGTAATAAATATTTTAAATAAGAAATTAAAAAAAAAATTTTTTTGTTTTAAATTAGTTAAGAATGAAAAATAAAATTATTAATAATAAAAATTTAAATTTTTTAAATAAATTGAAAGGAAAAAAACTTAAAATTTTTTTATTATTTAAATTGATATTGATAATATTTTAAAAAGAAAATAAAAAATAATATTAATATAATTTAAGAAAATAAATCAATAATTAAAAAAAAATATTAAAAGAAAAATATACTAAATCAGTTAGATTAAAATATAACACTTGTATTGAGTAAAATAATGAAATAATTATTTAATAAGGAATTTCTTTTTATTTTAGTTTAAACTTAATCATAATATAAATATTTTTAATTTAATTTAAATATTTTTTTAAACTATATTTTTTGTTTAATATTTTTTTTTTTTCATAACTAATTTTAATTTTATTGATTTATTATATTAATTATTTTTTATTCAATTTATCAATATAAAATTATTTAAATATTAATTATTTATTGAAAAAAATCTTTAATTAAAAATATTAAAGGATGAATAATCTAAATAAATGAAAAAATACAAAATTTTGGTGAAATAAAAATAAAAAAAAATAAAAATCTTAATTATATATAAAAGAAACAGTATAAAAATAATAATTTAAAATATAAATGATTGATCAAAATAACGATTTATCAATTGAAATCGAAAACAATAATTTCATTTTTTATGAAGGAGATCAAATTAAAGGTTCTATTCAAATTGTAAATAACATCACTTCATTTAAATATATAAAAATAAGTTTAATTAAAGAAGAATATTTTCTCCAAAAATCAAACAATCAAAAAATTGAAAAAAGTAATTGTATACAATCAAAAACAATAGAAATGATAAAACCAAAAAAATATGATTTTAGTTTAGATATTCCAAAAGATTTGAATTCAAGTTTTGAATTCCCGGGTATTAATTTTAATATTTATATAAGATATTATTTATTATTTGAATATTTATCTAATAATTATGTAAATAAAAAGTTAATAATTATTAGATCTGTTAAAAAATTCTCATCATCTATATTTATGCAATTTGGAGGACAAGTTTATAAATTATTATTTGTAAATTATGGAAATTGTTTAGCTTCTATTAAATTGCAAAGAGATAATTTTAAGATGGGAGAATTTATCTATTTTTCTTTGAATATAAATAATGAAACAAGTATTCATGTTAATAATATTAAAATCAATTTAATAAGAGAAATTACTATCAAAAATGTAGATAAAATAATTAAAGAAGAACATGTATTATCAAGATGTATTGTTAAATGGATTATACCAAGTCAATCAAAAAGTGATTGTAATTTTAGTTTAAAGTTACAAGATAATGAATTAAAATATGTTAATATACAAAATTGGGATTTTCCTTATAAAAATGATATTAATATTCAAGATTTATTAAGTTCAGTTTCTAGTGAATTATTTGAATGTAAATATCATATAAAAGTTACTGTTTATTTTACATCATTTGTTAAACATAATTCTAGACCAAGAGTACTTATTCCTTTTAATGTTTGTCATAAAACTTCTGAAGATTACGAAGAAGAAAAAAAAAATGAAGGAGAAGAAGGTAAAATAAATATTAATTATTTAGATTTAACAAATTTATCAAGTATTTTTGTGAATGAAAAAGATAAAGACTCAAATTTTATAAATGAGGAAACTTTTGAAGAATTTGATCTGTAAAAAAAAATTTGATAACTTTTTATATATCAATTATTTTTATTAAAGAGTTTCACGAAAAATAGTATAAATAATCATTTTATTTCTAAAAATATTAAATATATCAAAAACAGTTTTATAATGATTTTTTATAATCTTTAATAAAATAAAACAAATATAATTTTAAATAAATATTTAAACAAAAATAAATATAATCAATAAATTAAAAATTAAATAAAGAAACAAATAAATAATTTTCTAATAAAAAAATGATTGCATGGACAAATAAATCAGATTTAAATTTAAATTCATTATCAAGAGATAAAATCCAAAAATTAGAAGTCAATAAAATAAATGGTCCTCCAAAAAAAATATATTTTAAAGATACATGTATAATAATTTTAACAGAAAATGGTGACGTATATAAAAAAGGAAAATATAACTTTATGAGAGAAACAATTGAAAACCAAAAAGAAAATGAAGAATGGAAAGCAATAATAAGATCAAGAGAAATAACAAAAATAAAATTTGGATATTATCACATTTTATTTTTATCAAAAATAGGAAAAATTTATGCTTTAGGAGATAATTATTATGGTCAATTAGGAGTAAATAAAATGATGAATGCAATGACAAAAATGCCAATTGAAGTAAAATACAGAGATGTAAATTTAATAGGCAAAAAAATTCATGCATATAAATATAATTCTTTTGTAATTGATAAAGAAAATAAATTATATATTTGGGGAAAAAGTGATTATTTAATGGGAATATATAATTTTAATTTATTTCTTCCTACAATTTTTATTCCTGATTATAAAGTTGATGATATTAAACATTCTGAAGGAAGAATTATTATTCATGCTTATAAAGAATTTAAATCTAAAGAAGATAATACAAATGGAATTAATGATGATGATATTTATGAAATGGAAATTAATTTAAATTATAAAGAAAATGAAAATATAAATCATATTTTAAAAGATAATAAAAGTTCTATTGATCAAAAAAGTGTTAAATCAATTAAAAAAGAAGATAATTTAAATGAAAATAAAAGCTTAAATATTGATAAAGAAAAAAATGAAGAAAATGTTAAAAATGAAACAAAATCTTTTGGAAGAAGTCTTATTTCTAAAAAAGAAGAATTTAAAGAAGCAGAAAAAAATGCTATGCAAATAAAAGCAGAAAGAGAAAAAAAAAGAAAAAAATATAAAACAATTTCACAATCAATGGAAGAATTTTCAAATAAAATAAATACACAAGAACCATATTTAAAAAAAATTAAACAATATATGTTAAATAAAGAACCATTACCTTTTTTAGAAAGAGAAAATTTAAATATTATGAGAGATGATTTATGGGAAAAATTAAATAAAATAATATTAGATAATAATTCAATACAACAAATAAATTTAAATTTAAAAATACCTAATAGTAAAAGATTAGCTTTATTTGGTGCTTTATTTACAGTAAATATTAGTTTATTTCTTGAAAAAATTGACTTTAAAGCTTTTGTTGATTCTTCTATTGAAATGAGTAAAAAATGTGAAGATTTAATTAAAAAAGTTCAAAATAATAATATTCAAAAAGATAAAATTATTAATAATAATATTTCTAATATTTTAAATAATGCTTTGATTTATAAAAATGCTGAAAATTATATTTTTATATTTAGTGTTTTTCAATATCTTTTTAAAAATATTGATTTTGAAGTTCTTCTTATGAATTTAGAAGATATTTTCAATCAGTCTTCTGAAATACAAACTAATTCTTTTTTAATTGAACATATTTATCAAAATATTATTAGTATTAATTTATTATTTGAAGAAAATTTAATGAGAATTAAAAGATTTTATAATTTATCACATTTAAAAATTCCTGAATTACAAAAATATATTTTTAAACATATTATTGAAACTAATGAAGATATAAGAGATTATTGGTTATTTTTTTGTTATCATTGTAAAGAAGAATATATTTTAAGAGTAAAAAAAAAAAAAATGGATGATATAAATCAATACTTTATTAATAATTATAAAAAATATAAAAATGTTTTTGATGAATATAAAAAAAAGTTTGAAAAAAAATATATCAAATCAAAAATAAATCAAAGTAAAAGTGAAATTGAAGAAGAAAATGAAAATGAAGATGAAAATGTATTTCAATTATATGATAATTTTATAGAAGAAATAAAAGAAAATGTAAAAAATGAATTTTATAATGAAGAAAATAAAAATGAAATTATGAAAAAAGAAATGATAATTGACTTTTCTACTTCTGTTATCCAAATGTTTGAAACAAAAAAATTATTATTAATGTTATTATTAAAATATGATGATGATGGTAAAATTTAATATTTTTATTTAATATATAATAAAATATTTTTACAAAAAATAATTTATTTAATTATATTAAAATTAATTTATAGAAAAAAAACCAAAATAAAACAATTTTTAAATAATGAGTTTCTAAAAATAGAAAAAAACATTTTTAAAAGATTCCTAATTTCTTCATAAAAAAATGTTAATACTTAATAGCCAAAATAAACTAAATAAAAAATAAAAAAAATTTTCCAAATATAATTTTTATTTTAAAAATAAATACTAAAATATATTATTAATGTCAGAACAAAAATCAAAAGAAAATATCCAAATAGAACAAGATGAAATTAGCATAAAAGAAGAATATAAAATAAAAAGTTTATATCTTGCAAAATGTGCTCATGAAATAAAAAATATATTAATATCAATAATAAGTTTTATAGAGAATAGTAAAATTACAATAGAACCAATTTCTAATATATTTAATAATAATTATAAAAATAACGAAGTAAAAGAATCTTTATCTCCAGAATATAGTAAAAATTTTTTAAAATCATTATGTCATTTTGGAATGAATTTAATATATGATGTTAATAGATTATCTAAACAAGAAACAAAAACAATAAATTTTGAAGAAGAAAAAAATAGATTTAATATAAATGAAGCTTTAAATTTCTGTGTTCAAATGTTTGAATCACGTTGTATATTTGAAAAAAAAAATATTAAAATAAAAACTTCAATTAAACTTCCAAATAATAAATTAATAAATTCAATAAATCAAATTAAATTTAAACAAGTTATAATAAATTTATTATCAAATTCATATAAATTTACAGTTAATGGTTACATTAAAATATCAGCAATAAAACAAAATGATAAAATAAAAATAACAATAAAAGATACTGGAGTTGGTTTTTCAGAAAATGAAATGAAAAATATAAACTCTCCTTTTAATTTAATTAAAAGTAATCAATATTTAAATAAAAATGGTTCTGGATTAGGTTTATATATTACAAAAGAAATTTTATCAATTTATGGTTCTGAATTAAAATATGAAAGTAAAAAAGGTTTAGGTACAAAATTTTGGTTTGAAATTGATGATAAAAATATAATAATTGATCCAGATATGATTATTAGTAATAATTTTAAACAATTAATTAATGATATTAATAATGGTTTAAAAGATAAAAAATATAATTTAAATACTGAAAAAACAGAAAGTGAAATTTTTAATATAAAACCAGAAAATGAATTTAAGCAAAGTAGTTTTAAAGGACTTAAATTAAAAAAAAAATTAAATAGTAATTTAACAGTAAATAAAGGAAAATCAATAGAAATGTTTCATAAAAATAATAAATTATTATTAACTAAAAATATGTTAGATTTTCGAATGAGAAATTTAAATTCAACACAATGTCAAAGATCATTTACATTATCAACTGATAATAAATCATCAAATAATACTAATAATTTTTTAAATAATTCATTTCGTCCTTTTAAAATATTAATATGTGATGATGATAGATTTACTGCATTATCAACTCAGAATACTTTATTAAAATATTATAATAATAATCATAAAACAATTCCTCAAATTATTTTTGCTCAAAATGGAATTGAATGTTTATATTTAATATATACAAATTTTATAAAAGATAATGGAATTGATATATTATTAATTGATAAAAATATGCCTTTTATAGATGGTGTTTCTACTTGTACTTTAATTAAAAATATTGTTGAATTTAGTGATATTAAAATTTATATGTTAAGTAGTGATGTTAATGTTATTCAATGCAAAGTTGATGGTTTTTTGGAAAAACCTATTTCTACTAATGATATTAAGGAAATTTTAAAAAATATAAATGAAGATTAATTAATGACTTTTTTGGTAATTAAATTTTTTTGTATTTGTAAAATTAATTTTCTTTTGTCTTTTAATTTGAAAGTTTATAATTTAATTGTAAATTTATATATTTATATTTTTCTTATTATTGTTATTAATATTATGATAAAATAATTTATTTGGATTTAAATTACATTTATTTAATTTTTTATTTTATGGATAATAACAATTCATATATTTCAATAAATAAAACAAAAGAAGAAGAACTTTCTAATTTAAAAATACCAAATAATAATATAATCAAATCAAATGAAAAAGAAACAAATAACTTTATTGGAAAAAATATAACATTAAAGATATGTAATAAAAAAAAAATATTAGGAACATTTGAATCATTTTATCTAATTATAATAACAGTATTGGGAATTACAGCAGCTTATATTTTTTGGATTCTAACAATGAATATGTTTTATTCATTCTATGTTTATTTAATTGGTGGAATTTTATATTTTTTTACAATTGATTATATGGTTTCTTGTTTTTTTATTGAACCAGGAATTATTCCAAAAAATCATCCTGATTTTCAAAATATGAATTTTAATTTAATAAATAAAAACGAAGAAATAAATAAAGAAATTATAAATGAAGAAAATAAAAATGAAGAAATAAAAATAAAAATAGAAAATAAAAATGAAAATATTATAGAAGAAATAGAAAATATAAATGATAATAATAAAAATAATGAAAATGAAACTATTCTACCATCAATATTAACATATAGAAAATGTGAAACTTGTAATATTTTTCGTCCTCCAAAATCATCTCATTGTAGATTTTGTGATAATTGTGTTTTAAATTTTGATCATCATTGTTTTTATGTAAGTAATTGTATTGGATTTAGAAATCATAGAAACTTTTATTTATTTTTATTAATTGGAACAATTTTTGGAACTTATGGAACTTTATTTAATTTAATTCATATTATTTATATTCTTTTTTTTACTAAATTTCCAATTTGGACTTTAATGTATCAAGGAAATGGTGCTTTACTTATTTTATCACTTTGTTTAATGTCAATTAGTATTTATCAATTATTTATTTGTTCTCATCAACATAAAATATTAGTTTCTCCTTTTATATTTGGTATTTTAATTTTTATTTATCTTTTTTATGCAAATGTAAAAGATGTTCCTATTTATATTAATCCTTTTTCTATTATTTCTTTAATTGATGTTGTTTTTTTTAATGTTTTTGTTGGAATTTCCTTTTATGAACAAACTCTAAATATTATGAGTGGTTTAACTATTAAACAAAGTTATAGTATAACTAAAGAATATGGTGATAATTTAAATAAGAAAAAAAATTTTGTTTATTCAGTATATTTTCCTAAACTTACTTATAAAGATAAATTCGAAAATTTAAAAAAATTCCTTTTTTTAAATAGAAATCAAAGTTATGTGGATATAAAATTTATTAAAATTAATATAGTTAAATTATATGAATTAATTAATTAATTTTTAATTAATTTTAAAATTTAATGTCTAATTCAAATTTCTCATATTCATTACTTAATTATTGGAATTCTAGATATCAAAATATTTATTATACATTTGATTGGTTAGAAGATTATAATTCATTAAAATCCTATTTAGAAAATGTAATTAAAAATTTTCAAGATTATCCAAATATTAAAATATTAAATATTGGTTGTGGTACTTCAGAATTAAGTGAAAAAATTTATACTAACTTAAATACCAAAAATATTTCAAATATTGATTTTTCTGAGAAATGTATCGAAATTATGAATGAGAGAAATAAAGATTTTAAAGAAATGGAATATAAAGTTATGGATGCTTTATCTTTAAAATATGAAAATAATACTTTTGATTTAGTCATTGATAAATGTTTATTAGATTGTTTATTTTGTAATGAATTTCCTTTTACTAATTGTGCAAAATATTTTAAAGAAGTTCAAAGAGTTTTAAAAGATAATGGAGTTTTTTTCCTTGTTTCTCATTCTGATATTAATAATAGAGAAGTAAATTTTTCAAATTTAGAGTTTCTTAATTTTGAAATTAATCAATTTGTTATAGAAAATAAATTTGAAATAGATAGAATGAATATTCCAGAAATAAAAAGGAATTATTTATATATTTGTAAAAAGATAAACTCATCTAAATTTACAAATGAATTATATGAAAACATTTTAAAAATATTAAAAGAAAAAGAAGAAATATTAATTCAAAAATAAAAAAAAATAAATAAACATTAATAAAAACTTAACTAAAAAAATACAAATTTTTTAATATAAAAATAATTCCATAAAATCCATTTAACAACAAAACCAAAAAAAAAAAAATATATATCAAAAAAAAAAACTATTTAAAAAACATTTTTCCTTTATTTTGTGTACTATGAGTTTTAATATTAATAAAATTAGCTTTTCTTTTAGTATCTTCTCTTAATTGTTCAATACTTTTTTCTTGTTGTGCCCATTCAATAACAATTTTTCTTCCATAAAAATGAGTATTTTGTAATTCTTTAAAAGCCTTTTGTGCTTCATCATGACTCATAAATTCAATAAAACCAAATCCTCTTATTGAACCATCAATTTTTAAAGGTAATCTTACAGTTTTTATTTGACCATAAACTTTAAATAATTTTCTTAATTCATTTTTATTTGTTTCAAAAGGTAAATTTTTAATTAATAATTTTGTATTATTAATATTATCATTTTCATATTCATAATCATTTAATTCTGTTTCTTTTTTTCTTTTTTTACCTAATAAATTTTCATTAGTTTTATTTGATGTTTTACTTATATTTAATTTTAATGAATGTCCTCCTAAAAGTCTTCCTTGTAAATTTTTTAATGCTTTTAACATTATTTCTTCATTTTTAAATTCTACAAAACCAAATCCACTTGAAACATTTTTTCCTTCTTTTTTATGTTTTGCAATTTCTACTTTTTCAACATGATAATCTTTACTTTCAAAAAAGTGTTTTAATTGTTTTTCAGTTGTCGAAAAATCTAAATTTTTAACAAATAAAATTTTCCCTTGATTTTCAACCAAATTAATATCATTATCATTATTATTTTTATTATTATTATTATCATTATTATCATTTTCTTTTTTATTATCATTATTTAAAATTCCTTCTGGAGCAAATTCTAAATAAATAGGTTGATTATCAATTTCATAATAAGCTAAATGTTTAATACAATTTTGTGCATGTTTAGCATTAACATATTCACAAATTGCTAAAGTATTACTTGGACTTAATAAAAATCTAATTAAACTTCCATATCTTTCAAATAAATTTTTTAATTTATCATAATTTACATTATATGATAAATTCTTAACAAATAATATATTTTTACTACGAATACATTCACTTCTTTTTCCTTTTAAAATATCTAAATTTATTCCTTGTTCTTTTAACCACTCTTTTGTTTCATTTATTATTGTTGTTTCCATTGCAGAAATTTGAATTGCAATATCTGAATTTTCTTTATTTAATAATTCATCTTTTGGAATTTTTAATCTTTTTGATATTGTTTCAATTACTGCATTTTGATTTAAAAATAAGTAATTCCAATTTGTTTCATCATTATAATTTAATTTTAATTTATTATTTTTTATTTTTTTATATGATGAATCTTTTTCTTTATTTTCATTTTTTTTATTTTTATATTTTTCTTTATTATTATTTAAAGTATTATTATTTAGTTTTGAAGTTTTTTTTTCTGCAATTGAAATATGTAATTTTCTTCCCATAAAATATTCTTCATCCATTTTTGATAAAGCCATTATTGAAGATTCTGTTGTTTCATATGAAATATATGCATAACCAAAAGATTCATTTGTTTTATGATTTATTGGTATGTGAATTTCATTTATTGTTCCATATTTTTCAAATTGTTTTTTTATATCATCTTCTGTTATTTTAAATGGAAGATTTCTTAAATATAATCTTTTTGGATCATATGTTTTTAAATTTTCATTATTTGATTTTTCGTCTTCTTTTTTTTCTTCTTTTTCTTTTTTGTTTTTTGTTATTTTTTCATTTTTATTATTTTCTATATCCATTTTATTATTATTTTCATTTTTATTTTCTTCATTATTATCATTAGTATTATTAATATTATCTTTATTATTTTCATTTTCAATATCTTTATTATCTTTTTTATTTTGTTTTATTGCAACTTCATCAAATTTTGAAGAATTTTTAGTTTTATTTGATAATTCTAAAATTTTTTTAATTTTAGATTCTTTTGTTTCAATTTCATTATTATCATTATCTTCAATATTATTTTTTTTATTATAATTTTTTTTTCCTTTAAATCCTTTTTTCTTTAAAGAAGGATCTCCTTGTAATTTTGCTATTTCAACTGAAATTTTACTTGTATTTAAATAAGTTTGATTAAAATAATTTACTGAATCTTTTGCAGATTTTTCATCTTTAAATCCAATAAAACAAAAATTTCTACTTTGTCCATTTTCTTTTTTCATTATTTTAATATCTGTAATTTCTCCTTTTTGAGAAAAATGTTTTTTTAATTGTTCTTCTTTTATATTTTTTGGTATATTTTTTACTATAATCCTAGTTGACATTTTAGGAATGATAAATAATAATTAAAAGTATTTAAATAGTTATAATATTTTAAAATATATTATTATGTTAAAAAATAATGAAATTACTTTTGAAGATAATTTTGATTTTTTAAATTTTAAAAATGACCCAGATATATTAAAAATAATAACAACAGAAGAACTTTTATTTTCTGATAAAATATATAAAAAAAATAGATTTTTATTTAGTCAAGAAAGATATATTGTAATAACAAATTATGCAATTTATAATTTAAAAGGTAAAAGTTTAAAAAGAAGAATAGATATTTCAAAATTAAAAGGAATAACAAACTCAGAAAAAACTTTACAATTTGTTCTTCATGGAAATGAAGAATATGATTATTTATACTATTCAGAAAATAAATTAATAATAATACATATTATTGAAAAAATATATGAAGTTTTAATGGGAAAAACTTTACTTTTTTCAAATTTAGATATTGATAATTTAAAAACTAAAGTAACAACTAAAAAAGAAAAAGAAAAAAATCAAAATTTTTCTCGTATGGATGATACAAATTTAACTGATATAAATGAATTTCTTAAAAAAAATGGTTTTGGAGAAGATGAGATTTATCCAGAATTAGAAACAGAAAATAATGAAATAAATGTATTTGATTCAAGTCAATCTCTTTATTTTAAAGATTCTTTAATGCCAATAAATAAAAATTCAGAAGGAATTGATAATAGTAATTTTTTTATTCAAGATGAATATTATCCTTTACCAAAAAGTTCATTTGAAGATTTTGAATTTTTAAAAATTATTGGTAAAGGAAAAAATTCAATTAGTTATTTAGGAAAAAGAAAAAATGAAAATTATACTTGTGTAATAAAGTCAATTGATAAAGTTTCATTAATAGAAAATGAAACATTTGAAAATTTAATAACTGAAAAAAAAATTTTAACATCAATTAATATTTTATCATCAAATTTATTAATAACAAAAATATTATTTTGTTTTCAAACAATAAATAAAATATTTTTTGTATTTCCATTTTATAAAGGAGGAGATTTATTTTCATATGTAGAAAAAGAAGGAGGAAAATTAAATGAAAATAAAATAAAATTTATAATATCAGAATTAGTAATTGCATTATTAAAATTACATGAAAATAAAATAATATATAGAAATATAAAAAAAGAAAATATATTAATAGATGAAAAAGGACATATTAAATTAGTAGATTTTTCAAAGAGTAAAATATTATTATTTGAAGGAGATTATGGAACAAGTTTTATAGGAACTCCAGAATATATGGCACCAGAAATTATTTTAGGTAAAGAACAAACTTTTTCTGTTGATTGGTATATGTTAGGTATTTTAATTTATGATTTATTTTTTGGATATTCTCCTTTTAATGATTCATTTATTGATAGAATTTTTTATAAAATTATTAATGGATTTATTTACTTTGATGATAATGTTTTTATTTCTCAAAATTTAAAAGATTTAATTTTAAATTTATTAAAATTTGAATCTGAGAATAGAATTGGAGATAAAGGAATTAAATATCATCCTTTTTTTGAAGGAGTTAATTGGGATAAATATGAGTTTTGTTTATGTGAAAGTCCTATTAAAACTAATTTTACATATAAAAATGATGATGTTTCTAATTTTGATCAAGATATTGTTAATGAAGATATTGTTTTTGATAATTTTATTCAAGGTGAAGATTTAGTTAAAATTAAAAGTGCTCAAGAAAAAGGAATATTTAATTTTTTTGATTAGTAATTATATATTTATTTATATACTTTTATTTAATATTTTATAATTATAATATATCATTAATTTATCATATTTCTTTACAAAAAAAAATATTTAAAAGTAAAAATTACATTAAAAAAAAAAATAAAAAAAAAAAAATATAAATTCCAATTTCTAATTATTTATCATATTGTTTTCATGGATTCCCAAACATCAAATAACATAATAATAACACCAAATTTTTCAAAATTCACATCAGAAATACCCATGGAACAAGAAAATGAAAAAATAACAATAACAAATTCTTCAATGCAAACATATTCAAAAATAATATGTTGTATATGTGGTGCATCAATTGAAGCAAATTCAAGAGGAATTTGTGAAACTTGTGAAAGGAAAAATATAGATATTACATCAGGAATAACTAAATCATTAATAATACATTATTGTAAAAATTGTAATAGATACTTAAAACCACCTTGGATAAAATGTGAGAAAGAATCAGAAGAAATGATGAATTTATGTTTAAGTAAAATTAAAGGATTAAATAAAATTAAAGTAATTGATTCAAGTTTTATTTGGACTGAACCTCATTCAAAAATTATTAAAATTAAATTAACTATACAAAAAGAAATTGATAAAATTTTAGTATCAACTTCTTTTATTGTTGAATTTAAAGAAGAATGGATTCAATGTGAAGATTGTGCAAAAACTTTTACTCCTCATATTTGGAAATGTTCTGTTCAAATAAGACAAAAAGTAAATCATAAAAGAACATTTTTATATTTAGAACAATTAATATTAAAACATAAAACATATACTAAAGCAATTAATATAAAAGAACAAAGTGAAGGTGTTGATTTTTTTTTTTCTAATAAATCACAAGGTAATTCTTTTTCTACTTTTATTCAAAGTTGTTTAGTTTGTAAAAGTAAACAATCAAGACAATTAATTTCAGTTGATGAAAAAAGTAATGTTGCTGAATATAAAGATACTATTTTAATTGAAATTGCTCCAGTTTGTCAAGATGATTTAATTATTTTAAATAAAGAACAATATAAGAAATTTGGAGGAATTGGTCCAATTTTATTATGTTTTAAACAAGCTTCTTTTTTAAGTTTTATTGATCCTATTTCTTTTGATATGAAAACTTTGGATAATAATTCTTATTGGAGATATGAATTAAAATCTTATGTTAATAGAAATTGTATGAGTGAGTTTTTAATTTTATCTTGTGAAGAAGAAATTGATTATAAAAGAATTAATTTAGAAAATAGTAAAAAAAATTCTATGTGTATTGAAAATGATTTAAATAATAATAATAATAATATTAATAATAATTCAATTAAAGGAAAAAATATTTTTGAAAATTCAATATATGATAATAGTCATTTAAGTAAAATTAATGAAAATAAATTTAAAATTGTTAATGTTAAATGTGTGAAAAATTCATCTAAAAATGAAAGTGAAATTATTGAAATTAGAACTTTTTTAGGAAGAAAAATGCATCCAGGTGATATTTATTTAGGTTATGATTTAAGAGAAATAAACTTAAGTGAAGATTTAGAAATTAATTTAAGTAAAAAAAATGAAAAAATTCCAGATGTAATTTTAGTAAAAAAAAAATATAAAAATTACAGAAAAATATTCAAATTAAAACATTTAAATATGCAAATTGATGATGGAAAAAAAAAAGATAAAAATAGAAAAAATCAAAAAGAAAAAGAAGAAGAAGATTTTATGAAAGAAATAGGAGAAAATAAAGAATTAAGAGAAGAAATTGATTTATATAGAGATGATAAAGCAATTTTAGAATTAGAAAAAGGAATTAGAAATTTAGATATTGATGAAAAAGATTTAAATGATTCTGATCTTGCAATTGATTTAGAAGCTTTAAAAATTGATGATGGTGAAGATATTGTTAAAAATAATATTAATGATAATAATGATGATAATGATGATGAAAATGATGGTTTTAAAAAGAAAAATAAAGACAATTTGAAAAAAAATAAAAAACAAATTGGTAAAAGAGAAAGAAATGGTGATCATGTTGATGATGAATAAGAAATATTTTTATTTAGAAAATAAAACAAATATAATATATAAATTTGTTAATTTTTTTTTTATTTATTTATTTTTAACCTTAATTATTTTCTTGTATATTATTATATTTAATTATTTATTAATATATAATTAAAAATTTGTATTAAATCATTATTAAGAATAATAACTCTTTTTTATAAATAAATAAATCAATATTGTTTTATATTTATTTTTTCATCATTTATATAATACTCACATTCATTTTCTTTATCAATTTTTAAATAAGGTTTAATTTGAATGATATTAAATAAATTTATTTTTTCAAAATATTTTTTTTTCTTTGAGATTATTTTATTATTTTGAATATTTAAATTAAAATATCCTTCCTTTAAGTTAATCCAATAATTAATTTTTGAATTATTTTTAATAGTAAAATCATGAACTAATTTAATCGTATCAAAAGAATCATCTTCATCATTATTATCAATATATTTTATTGAAAATCCTGTTGCCATTTTACATAAATTTTTTTTAAGTATAACTTCTATATTAAAGGAAAAAATATAATTTTCACTGAAATTATATTGTGAATTATTACGATTAAATTTTTTATCATTTTTAAAGTTTAATTTTATTTCTTTTAAATCATATTTTAGATTATTTTGTTTATTTGTATTTATATCAGTTGATTCTTCATCATCAATATAAATTTTATCAATTTCATCAATATTTAAACAATCATTATTCTGTGACTTTGGTTTATTAATAAAGCTTGGTTCTTTTTTTGAAATTGAATCAATAAAATTATCATTTTGATAACTTTTTTCAATAATATTAAAATTATTTAAATTACTTTTATCAATAGTTATTATATTATCATCACTTGAATTACTCAAATTTTGAATAATATTGATATTATTACTATTATTATCACTATTATTATTATTATTACTATTATTATTACTATTATTATTATTATCACTATTATTATTACTATTATTACTATTATTATTATTCTTGATTTTGTTGTTATAATTATTATTATTAATAATTATATTATTATTATTTTTCTTATTTAAATAATTATTGTTAATCAAATTAATATTATTTAAACTTAAAGTGAAATCATCAGGTATTGGTTCCAATTCTCTTGTAGAATTAAAATTTGAATTAGCATGAATTGAACTTATACTTAAAACTCTATTTTGCATGTTTTTATTAATATATGGAACTTGACTTTTAAATATTTTTTCCTTTGCTACACATTTTTGACATATTGTACAATATTTTTCTTTATCTATATCTTCATATTTTAATTCTATTACATATGAATCTTTTATTGTTAAACAATTTCTTCTTAAATGAATTTTTTTACCTGATTTTGTAATAAATAAAGTTCTATTGAGGTTGGCTAAAATTTCCATAATATTTTATGCAAAAATTAATAGAAAATTATATTAAGTAAAAAAAAACAAACAATTTTTTAAAGTTTAATTATAAATAATTTAATAATTTACTGATTATAAATAAAAAAAATGAATGAAAAGTATTTTAATGCTCCTATATATTCAAAAAAAATTCAAAAAAACTCAATCAGATTATCAAATGAAAAAAAAAGAAAAACAACATCAAATACAAATAATATAAATATTAATAATATATTTTATAAAAATCCATATCTTGAATTAAATAATCAAAATTTAAATAAAAATTCAGAAAGAAATACAGTTCAATTATCAAATAGATCAACTAAAGATACAAAAAAAATTCATCATAATAAAAAAAATTCAGAAATAATTCCAAATAGAGATATTATAAAAGGAAGATATAATTTTAATGGGACAAATCCAAATATTGAAGAAAAAACTAATTCTTCTTTAAGAAAACATAGACAAAATTTAAATTTAACCAATAATAGTAAAAATAGAAATTCTTCTAAAGATGATGAATTAGATTTTTCAAATTTTAATGATATTATTCAAATTGAAAATTCAAAAAAAATTATTAAAATTTTATTATATTATATTAAATGTATTCAGTTAGAATTTGATAAAAAAATTAAAAAAATTAATCAAGACAAAATTCAAATAATTAATAAATTAGAAATAGAAAAAAAATTGTTATTACAAGAAAATAATAAATTAAAAAATTATAATCTTAATTTATTATATACTTTTAAAAAATATGAAGAAGAAGAAATTAAAAACAGAATTAAAGAAATGGGAATTTATAAGCAATTATTAACTGAAAATATATATTTAAGAAAATCAATATATTTTACATCTGATATAAATTCATCTTCACTTTTAAAAATGCAAAAAGATATTGTATTTAATAAAGCAAATTTTATAAATGAAAATAAAAAAGAAGATAATGATAATAATAATAATAATTTAAATAAAGAAGATGAAAATAATACTGAAAAAAATCCATTTAATGCATTAAACAAAGATAATATAATTCCAAAAGTTAATCACAGAAGACAAAAAACTCATTTTAAATTAGGTGATATAGAAAAATTTAATACAAGTGATAAAGAAACAGAATCAAATTTATCTTTTTCAAGTGTCTCAAGTACAAATACTATTATTTCAAATGAGAAAAGTGATTTATTAGAAGAAACTTTAAGAGAAATGACAAATTATAATAAAACTTTAAAAAGAAATAATAATTCTAAAAAGAATATTATTGATAAAGAAAATGATAAAGAAGAAAAAAAAGAAGTAGTAAATATATTGAATTTATCTAATAAAAAACAACCTCAATTATATTATAGAACACCTAAAGAAAAACAAAAAATAGAATTTACTAAATAAAAAATTTAATTATTTGAGTTTTAATAATTTATAAAATATATGGAAAAATAATATTTTATCTAAATATATATATTATTTTAATAATAAAAGAATGAAGTAATAATTTTTGTATTTTGAAAATATAATAGAATATTTTAATATTATTATATACATTTCTAATTTTCCATAAACAATAATATTACATTTCATCAAATTATAAAGTCATATTTATTAATTTGTTGTTGCTTTTTTTTCTTTTTTTTATTTATATCATCTTCATTTTTATCATTATTAATTTCATCATTTGAATTATCGTCTAAATTTATTTCATTTTCTTTTTGATTTTGATTTTCATTATTTATTGATTTTGTTGTATTATTATTTTTATAAAATGTTTTTTGTTTAATATTTTTATTATTAGATGGAAGCAAATCTTGAGCTATTTGTTTAATTTGTTCTTTACTATTTTCTTTATTATTATTTTTATATGTTTTAATATTATTTTCTTCTGAATTATTCTTATTCTCAATAATTTTTGTAGTTGTTTTAGTTTTTTTATTATTTCTTAATTTATTATTATTATCTTTTTCTTCTTTTTTATTAGGAGATAAAATTTTACTTTCAGCAATTGATTTAATTGTATCTCTTTTTTTTTCTTTTCTATTAAATTCGTTGAAAGTACTTTTTAATATATTATCATCATCTTTTTTATTTTTAATAGGTGATTTTAGTAATGTTTTATTTGATTTTAATGTTTGATTCATTTCTTCATATGTGATATTTGTATTATGTCTACTTTTATTTTTAACTTCATTATTAATTTCATAAATATCTTTTGTTTTTTCTTTACTTTTCTTTATTTCGTTTTCTTTTTCTATATTAAAATGAATTGATTTTTCTTTTTCATTATTCCTATTCCTTTTATAATCTTTTTGAATATTATTATTTATAATATTATTATTATCTTCTGTTTTATTATTAATATCTGGCTTTTTTATAAATGAATTAGATAAAATAAAATCATCTTTTTTAGTTTTATCATTTCTTTCTGTTTTTAAAGGATTTTTATTTCCATCTTTAATTGTTGAATTAAATATATTTGAAATTAAATTTTGATTTTTAATAGTTAATGAATTATTTAATTTTTCATTTCTAGAATAATTATTTTTATTTTTATTATCACTTTTATCCATTATTTTAGGTTTAACTTCACTAATTAATTTATCTTTATCTAAACTCTTATTTTTTATATTCTTTTTTGAATTTGAGCTTTTCGAATCATTTGAAAAAGAAATTTTTTTTTTAATTGAATTTTTTATTTTTGATTTAGTAGTATTAAATGTTGAATTATTTGTTTTTGTATCAACATTTTTTGAATAAATATCTGGTAAAATATTATAATTTTTATTTGAATTATTTTTTTCAAGTTTTTGATTTTTTATATTTTTTTGAGGAGATTTATTTAAAGATGAAGATAAATCACTTTGATTAAAAGATAAAACATTTTTAATTAATTTAATCTTTTTAGACTTTGAATATTTATTTGAATTATTAAAATTATTTAAAGTTTTATCTCTAAAACTATTATTTTCAATTTTAGGAAGAATATTTTGTTTTTTTTTCTTATGTAAATCAAATGAAGCATTTGATAAATTTAAATTTTCATCATGAAAATAAAAACTAAGATTATTTGAATTTAAACGTTTTATATTCTTTTTATTATAATTATTAAAAAAATTATTTAATAATCCAACAACTTTATCATAATTATTTTTTTCATTTTCAAAATGGATAAATTCTTTATTTAAATGTTTTATTTTATCAATTTGACTTTCGATAACTTCAATAATATTAACTTGAAAATTATTTTGAGTGATTAAATATTTATAATTAAAAACTAAATTATCAATATCATCATTTAATTTTTTTAAATCTTTTTCATTAAATCCTTGTTCTGATTTATTATCATCAAATATTGACAATAATCTATCATAATCTTTTTGATTATTAAAATTTTCCAAAATTTCATTAACTTTAAGAATATCATTTTTAAAAATTTTAATACTTCTAATAAATTTTTCAAAAACGTCATGTAAATTATCTTCAAATTTTAATAAATCATTTTTTTTTTTTGAATATGTAAAATATATTTTTTTAAATTTTTTTTTTAAAGATTTATAATATTTATCATTACAATTAGTATCATTAGTGGATTCATTAGAAGATAAATTAATTGTTTTAGCATTTAAATCACTTTTTACAAGATGAATAGTAATATTTTTTTCATTTCCAGAAATTAATTTATTAACCAACATTTTATCATTATAATCATTTAAACTTTCATCTTTAAACATTAAATCTAATCCTTTTTCTTCATATTGAAATATTTTTGAAGTTAATTCTTTAATATACTTAATATTTACTTCATTAGGTATATCAAATTCATATTTATTTCCTTCATATATTAAATTCATATTCATTTTATTTTGGGTTTTATTTTATATTTAAACTAATTTATAATATTAAAAATTGTAAATTAAATTGATTTTAGCTAAATTCTCTTCTCCAAAGTAAAATTTCTTGATTTTTATATAACATTTTATCATTTTCTAAAACAACAACAATTTTAATATAATATTTTAATGAAAATGAATCATTGTTTTTTTCTGTAGGATGAATATTTCTTCCATTTAAAAAGAATCTAAATGGAATAATATCATCATCAAAAGGTTGACCATCACACACTTGCATTTTACCAATTATAATATTTTCAAAAGTTTTATTTATATCATTTAATATTTGTTCTCTTTTAATTAATTGAATTTCTACTGATTTAATTGGAGTAGTCACTTCTAAAAAATATAATTTTCCAGTAATAACATCATTTAAATCAAATTTATTTTTAAATAATTCATATTCCATATGTAATTTATTTGTTACTCCAATTTCTAGTCTACAATTACCATTCATAATAGGAGTTTTTGATATATTTTCAATTATAAAATTCTTTTTATATATTTTTTCTGTATTAAATAATTTTCTTATTAATTTAATTTGAATATAATAATTTATACAAAAATGATTTCCATAATAAGTTTCAATTGGTGTTTTTATATTTTTAAAAATATGATTTAATGTTATTGGTTTTATTATTTTTCCTTCATGAAGAAGTGTTTTAGTTTCATTTAAAAATGTTGTTATTTTTTTATTATCATTGTTTTGCATTTCTCCAATTAATTGTATTGTCATTCCTAAATGTTCAAAAGAAGAAATTTCTGAAGGTTTTATATTAATTGTTACTTCAATATTTTCATTATTTGAAAATATTAAAATTTCTTCTTTTGATATTTGCTCTAATAATTTTAATCTACCTTTTATTGGAGAAAGGGTTATTGTTACTTCTGGAAATTTTGGAATTAATGGAAGAAAATCCTATATTTTGTTATATGTTTTATTATACAAACATTTTTTTATTTTTTTTTTAAATATTATTTTTTTATTTAAATATATAAATTATATTTGTTTTAAAAAATAATTTGAATAAAAATGAAAATAATAATTTTCAACTTTTTATTTTTTGATATTTAAAATATATTGTTTTTTGTTTGTGTTATTTTTATATTATTTATTATATTTTGTTTTCCTTATTTTTAAATTATATTTTTTTTTTTTATTATAATTATATTTTATATGGGACAAAATGATTCAGAAAAAAATAATTCTTCAAAAGAAATTCTTATTGAACTTTTAAAAAAAACCTTATCTCAAAGTTTAACTAATCTAGAAAATAGAAATAATGAAGAAATATTTATTTTAGACAATTCAAAAAAATTTTTTGATGAATATAACATTACTATAGAAAAAATGTTAAAAGAATTTGATGAAATAGATAAAAAAAATGAAAAAATAGAAATTAAAGAGGAAAAAAAAGAAAATAAAAAAGAAGATAAAAAGATAGAAAAAAAACAATTAAATAAAAAAGAAGAAAAAAAAGAAAAAGAAAAAAATAAAAAAGAAGAAAAAAAACCAATTTCAAAAAAAGAAAATGAAAAAAAAGAAAGTGTAAAAAAAGAAATTGAAAAAAAAGAAAAAGAAAAAGAAAAAGAAAAAAAATCAACAATTCATGCAAAAATAGGAAGTAAAACAATAACAAGAAGTAAAACATTAACAAATTTAAAAGAAAAAAAAGAAGAAGTTCATTATATTAATACAGATCCATCTATAACTATAAGTAAACCAAAAGAAAAAAAAAAAAAAATGATGACTCGTTCAAAAACAGAAAGAACTTTAAAACCAAATAATAATAATAATATTAGTTATAATAAATTAAATGTAAAAAATACAACATATCCAAATAAAAAATTTAACACAATTCATACTCATAATTTTAAAAATGAAAAAAAAAATAATATAAAAACAAATGCTGCTTATTATTTAAAAATATATTGTAATGAAAATTGGTTTGAGAATATTTTATCATATTTATCTTTAAAAGATAAAAATAATTTAATTTTATCATCAAAAACTTTTAAACAATATCATATAGAAAGATTAAATAAAATAAAAAATGTAATATTAAAAATATCAAATATTGAAGAAGGAAAAACAATAGAAGATAAAATAAAAGAATATAAATCAAAATATTCAGAAGAAGAGTTAAATAAAACTTATACAGAATTTCAAATGAGTAAAGGTACAATTAAAGCAATTGAATTATTAAATAATGAAGATTATACTAAAATATTTCATCAAAATTTTTTAGAAAATGAATTAAATGAAATATATATTGTTTATAGATGTTTTTGTTATTTAATAAATGAAAGAGAAATTGCAGAAATTAAAAATGATAGAAAATTTTGGATTAAATTTTGTGAATTTTTTAATAATAAATCAAAAGGAAAAAAAGGAGATTTTATAAAAGAATTATCTAAAAATTTTAATTTTGATGATAAAAATATTTTATTAATAGAAGAATTAGTAAGTAATATTAAAAATCAAATTGTACCTTCTTATTATTCAAAAATTTGTGCTACAACTGGTTTAATAATATTTTTAATTAAAGATGCCCTTGAATATAATGGTATTTTGGCTTTTAATAAAAAAACTCAAGTTAGTAGAATATTTCATAATTTGGAATATTCAAAAAATATGCTTGATAAAATTAATAAGTATATTAAATTTTTATCTAAATTATAATTTTAATTATTTTTATTGAAATGTTTTTTTATGTTGTAAATTTATTTTTTTTTTTGTTATTTTAAGTTCAAATTAGAAAAATCAAAAATGAGGAAAATATTAATATTTTAATGTCTTCTCAAAATCCTTTAGAAAGAATAAATGATTTAAAAGGATTATATTTTTTCCATTTTTTACCAAATTGTAATATATATAAAAGGAAATATTTATGTACTTTAATTGAAAAAAATTTAGGTGTAAATTATATTATATTAATATATAGACAATCTCTTCTTCTTTATTAGATGATATATGGATAATTATTGAAGATTTATATTCATTATCATATAAAGAATTTAATGAATTGATATTAAATAAAGGAGGAATTATTTTATATTATAATAAGAAAAGATATTATAAAACAATTATAAATCATCCAAAAAATATTTTTAATTGCATTATTTTCAATGGTATAATAATTATATATTTTATTTTTAATAGATTTTATAGAAATATTAAGTAAATATAATAACAAAAAAAGTACTTTAGAATTATTATATGAAAATGGTTTACCAAGAAATATAAATTTAAATGCTTTAATTGCAATTAATATTCCAAACAGAAATTCTGATATAAAATTATTTTATGAATCATTTAAAAAAAAATCAAATAATAAATATAATTTCCCAACTTTTCATAATAAGATTCCAGAAGGTTATTCTTTGTTTTGTACATCAAGTGAAGCAAATTCAATATATATAAATGAAGAAGATGATTCAAATATTTTCTCTAGTAATAAAGAAATTGATAGTGAAATTATACCATTAGGAAATTTTTGTGATTTATGTCATAAAAAATATATAAGTTTTAATATTCATTCAAAATCAAAAGAACATATTTATTTAATGAGAAAAAAATATAAACAATATCAAAATATTTGTAATACTTTTAAAAGAATTAATTCATATTATAATAATTTTATTAATAAAAAATTAATTGATTCTTCAATATCTTTATCAAATTTGAATTCAAGTTATAATAATAATTTTTCAACTAATGATTCTCTTGTTAATAGTTTAGGAAATAATTATTTTACATATGAACCAGCAGAAATTTTATTTAGAAAATATATTGGGAAAAAAAAGAAAAATAATTAAAGATAAAATAATAAAAAATTCTTATTATTTATTTTAATATATATATATATATTTTTTTATTCCATTAAATTATTTATTTTTTTTTATTTGCATTATTTATTTTTTCTTCAATTCCATCAATGAACATTTTTTTATCATTAATAAAATCTTTATCTAAAATAATTTTACCTAAAATTAATCTAATATTTTTAATAATATCAGATAAAATATTTTTAATTTTATCATCTTTTTCCCATTCAATATTTTTTAACATTAAAGTTCTAATTTCTTTTAATCTAACATCAACAATTTTTTCATAAATATTATCATTTTTACCTTCATTATTATTATTTTTAATTTCATTTTCTTCAATAAACAAAGCATATAAATCCCAAATTTCAGGTTTTAATCCATCAACTTCACTAAATTTAAAAAATAATCCATAAATTTTTTCTTTTAAATAAACTTTATCTCTTTCATTATAACTTTTTAAATTTTCTAAATAAATTTTAGTCAAATAATAAAAATAACCAACTTTAATTTGTTGATATTGATCAATAAAATAAAATTGTTCTAAACTAAATATAATTTTATTTATATCTTTACATTCAATAGAAACATAAATTAAATTATCTAATATTTTCCAATTTTTATTACTTCTTAAATATCCTTCTTCAAAGCATTTAATGGCTTGTTTAAATTTCTTCAGTTGAATAAAACAAACTCCTAAATTTCCCCAAACTTCACAATTAGAATCATTAATACTTAAATTTTTACTAAATGCATTTAAACTTTTTTGAAAATTTTTTTCTTGCATATAAATCATTCCTAAATTAAACCAAATATCAGGAAAAATTGGATTAATTTCCATTGCTTTTTCATAATTTTCTTTAGCTTTATTTAAATCTTTATTAATATAATAATATCTTCCTAAACAACGAAAAGCTCTTGTATATTTATTATTAGTAATTTCTAAAGCTTTATTAAAATATTCAACTTTATTTTCTAATTCACCTAAAATACAATAAATTCCAGGTTCTTCTTTTTTACTTAATACTTCATTTGATAATTTTTTAGCTTCTTCTTTATTATTTGATACATATAAACATTTTATTGCATCTTCATACATATGTAAACTTTTAAATATATCAAATGCAGTTTTCACTGCACCAAATTTCATAAAACTTTCAGCATATTTTTTCTTTAAATTAAATATTAAAGGATATTCTATTATAAAATAATATTTTAATCTATTATATGGTATTGGTTCTCTATCATTAAATTGATTACATAAAGATTCTATTTGTAACAAACTTCTTTCTATTTTTTTTGTTGATTTATCTTCTGCTAATGATCTATGATATAATAATTTTGAATATACTAACCAATCAAATGATTTTTTTAATGATTTTTCTGAATATGATAATATTATTTCTCTGTTTAAATCTTCGTCTGGTAATCCTGTTTTTAAATAATTTAATAATGCACAAATGTATATTTGATCATTTATTGTTATTATTTGATTTGAAAAATATTTTTCTTCTTCTGGATTTGATAATTTTATATTTTCTAATAATGGATTGTCTTTGTTTATTGAATCTAATGTCATATTATTTTCATATGTTAAATTGTCTTTTTCATTTATGTTTTTATTTTCATTTTTTATGTCAACTACTAAAATTGGAGTATCAAATTCTTGATATTTTGTCTTTTTTCCCATTTTTCCTGTTAAGTTAATATCAATATTTAAATTTTTTTTTGCTGTTTCTAACATATTTATACATTTTTTATTATGAAAATAACGAATGTAAAAAAAAGATTTTTCAATTTGTAATAAACCTTTTGTTTCATTATCAATATTTAAATTATCAATATTAAATTCATTATATAAATTGTCAATTTCTTTTTGAATTAAATCAATTGGTTCTTGAATTAATTGATTTAATACTTTTAATATTCTAATTTTCCATAATTTAATAATTGTAAAATTTTTAAAATCAAATTTTAAATCTGAATCTTTTTTATAATTACAAATAAAATAATAACAAATATAATAAAATATTATAAATTGAGAATATTTATAAGGTTCTTCTCCATAAGATGATAATTCAATTGCAATTTCTTCTTCTTTTAATAAATTATTTTTAATTAATCTATTAAAATAATTATCATTAAATTTATTTAATTCTTTTTCGAAATCAACTTTTTCAGTTTCTTTAATAAAAGTAAATGAAGGTCCCCATACATTTTCATGGAAATATAAATATAAAAGTAATATTAATGAAATAAAAGTTTCTTCTTCTGTTAATGAATTATCATTTTTAATTTCAGTTTTTATTTTTTCAATTATTGAATATAAATTAATATTTTGATTATCTTGTATAATATTTAACATTTTTATAAAAAAACAATTTTTTGTTTTCTCATTATTTAATATTCCTTCATTTATATCATCTAAAAAATTATATCCTGAAAAAATTCCACATTGAATATCTTTATATTTTCTTAAACAAATTAAAATTCCTTCACTTAATTTATTTTCATTATTATTAGAAAAATTTAATATTTCATCCACATTTAAATATAAAAGAAGACATTTATCAAAATCTCTTAAATTTATTTTTTCAATTTCCTTACTTTCATTATTAATGTTCATTTAATGGAATAAAAAAAAATAATAATGAAAAACTAAAAGATAAAAAATAAAAAAGAATAATATATTAAAATAAAATTTTAATAATTTAAAAAAAAAATGAGTATGAGTCGAAATATGGTAAGTGATAATTACATATCAAGTTATGCATCATCATCAAATACACAAAGAAATGAAATGATATTTTCAAAAGTAAACTTTGAAAAAATTTTAGAAGAATTTCGTCCAAAAGATACAATTTACTTACAAAAATATTTAGGAGATATTTGGAAAGAATTAAGTGATAGAGGAAATGAAAAAGGAAAAAATTTAAATAGATTAACATTTTCAACAGTATTATTTAAATTTATAATTTCTAAAAAAAAATTTTTTAATTTTTTTTAGTATTATGATTTACCAGTTATTATTAGTGATAGATTATTTAACGTTTTTGCAAATGACCAAAAACCATATTTAAATAAAAATGAATTTGTAAATGGATTAATGGATTTATTTACTGGAAATTATAAAAAATTAATAAAAATAATATTTTCTCTTTATGATTTTGATAAAGATGGTAAAGTTTATAGAGAAGATATTAGAATAGTATTTTCATATATTCCTTTAAATTCAAATGAACTTTTATTACATTATAAAATGAAATTTGAACAAGAAAATGTAAATGATAGAAAAGAAAGTATTAATGAAATAAATAAAACTTTAGAAAGAATTTTTGACTCTGATTATATTGATGAAACATTCTTTAAATATAGTATTGAAAATATAAATTCAGATATTTTTGTTTTTTTATTAATTTTTTTATATGAAAGAAGACCATTTAGTAATGATACATTAAATTATTATCAAAAAATATATGAAAATGCAACAATAAGAGAAAAAACACAACATGATCTTTTAGAACAATCAATGATAAGTCAAGAAGGAAATTTAAAATTAATAATGTCACCAAGTCCAATATCAAAATATAAACCAGCAACATTAATAAGTAATAAAATAATTAATCCATATCAAAGATTTAAATCATATACAAAAGTAACTAAATTTAATAATCAAATGAATAATAATAATAATAAAAATTTATTTGCTATTCATCCAACTAGAACATTTCAACGTTCAAATATAAAATCAATAGTAAATGAAAATGTAGAAATAGAAGAAAAAGGAACATATGGTGATTTATTAAATGAAAATAATAATAATATTTTAAATAAAAATACATTTCATTATTCTGATGATTTAGATACAAATCCAATAAATTATGAAGGTTATTTATATAAAATAACATCAGATAAAAATTTAAAAAAAATGTATTTTAAATTAATATTCAAAGACTTATTTTTTTTTAAAAACGAAACAGATAAAATTCATTCAGGATTACATAATTTAAATGGTGTATTTATAAAAGAAGGAATGCCATTAACACATAATGGAATAAATTTATTTGCATTTAGTGTAGTATATCCAAAAAAAGAAAGAAAATATTATACAGACAGTGAAAAAAATTATAAAATGTGGTTACGTACAATACGTAAAGCAATAGGTTATGAAGATTTATATGAAGCATATAATGTAAAAGACAAAATAGGATCAGGTCGTTTTGGTTTTGTAAGAGTAGGTTTACATAGAGGAAAAAATAGAGATGTTGCAATTAAAATAATGAATAAAAGAGATATGACAACAAATGATTTAATAAATGCAAGAAATCAAATAGAAATTTTAAAAATAACACAAAGTCAAAATATATTACAATTATATGATATAATAGAAAATGAAGAATATATTTATATAATAATGGAACATTGTTTTGGAGGTGATTTATTAACATATTTAGAAAAACGTAATTTTAAATTAACAGAATCAAGAGCAGCTGAAATAATATATAAATTATCAAAAGCTGTTGAATTTCTTCATAGTAGAAATATATTACATAGAGATTTAAAACCAGAAAATATTTTAATGACAAATGATTCTGATTTTGCTGATATTAAATTATTTGATTTTTGTATTAGTAAAATGATTAAACCAGGAGAAACTTTTAATGAATGTGTTGGAACAATTGGTTATATGGCACCTGAAGTTTTATTAGGGAAAAAATATAGTACTAGTGCTGATGTTTGGAGTATTGGTGTTATTTCTTATTTGTTATTAAGTGGTTATTTACCTTTTGATGATGAAAGTGAAAAAGAAATTATTAGAATGACTCTTTATGAACCTGTTGAATATCCTAATGATATATGGAAAAAAATTTCTCATGAAGCTAATATTTTTGTTGATAAGTTACTTATGAAAGAAGTTGATCAAAGAATGAAGTTAAGTGATATTTTTAAAGATCCTTGGATTATTAAGTATGGAGGATATAATAATGATACTGTGTTTTGATTTTTTTATTTTTTTTAAATGTTATTTTTTTTTCAGGTATATTTATTTTTTATTATATGTATTTTTTGGGATTTGTATTTTTTATTTTTTTTTTTAAGTAAAATTTTAATAAAAGAAATTATAAATATAAATTATTATAAATAAATGTTAATAAAGATAATGAAGAATTAAAAAAAAAAATAGATTAAATAAAGGAAATATGTTAATAAAAAAAAAAATAACAATTAAAAAAAATAAAAAAGTAATTTTTATTTAATTAAATATATTTATAAATAAATTTTTGATATCTTTAAATTAGTTTTTATTTATTAATATTAATTTTTCATTCATAATTAAAGAAATTCTAACAAATATTAAAAAAAATTATTTTTATAAATTTAACCAAATATTTTGTGATTAAATATAATATCCTTAATAATGTCATTTTATATTCATAAAATTCATTTAAATAAACTATTTATAATATATCCAATTACGTAATCCAAAACAAATATAAAAAAAAATTAAAAAAATTTTTTTATAATGTCAATTCAGGAAAAAGAAAAAAAATATTTTAAAGAGCAAAAGAATTCCAAATATGACAAACCAGAAATAGAAAATGACTTAAAAGTTATAACAGAATCCCAAATATTAATAGGAAGATATGAAGAAGCCCCAGATTACTTAAAAGATAATGAATATATAAAAACAGGATATCTATTAAATATAAATTCAGTTTCAAAAGTTTTTAGATCATTATTTAAATGTCATAATGAAACAATGAATGTATGGACTCATTTATTAGGAGCTTTTACTGCAATTTTTTTAATATTTTATACTGGAATTTATATATCAGCTTATAAAGAAAAAATATTAACTGTAGTAGGTTATGAAAATATGATAAATAATATTAAAGATATTATATCACCTTGGGTTGATAATTTAAATAAAGATAAAATAGAAGAAAAATATATAAATCCACCATCAATTTCAATATACATTGAAAATATATATAATAAAACAAATGACTTATTTAAAAATATATTACCAAATAATCAAATAACATCATTTATAAAAAAGTATATAAATGACGTAAAAAACCTGATTAATAAAATATTAGAAAAATTAGAAAAAAAAAGTAAATCAAAAGTAATAGATGATATAACATTAAAATGGGAAATATGTAGAAATAAAGTTTTAGATATATTAAATAGAGAAGATTCAGATAATCAAATTTTAAATGATGAAAATGATAATAAATTAAGAAGATGGCCTTTATTTATTATGTTATTTGCTGCAATAGTTTGTTTAGGTTTTTCTGCATCTTTTCATTTATTTGGAACAATGTCAAAAAATATTTATCAAATTATGTCAAGATTAGATTATGCTGGAATTACTTTTTTAATTGCAGGCTCTTGTTTTCCTCCTTATTTTTACTTTTTTTATTGTGAATCATGTAAAAATATTTTTTTTAATTTTTTTTTCATAATTTTTATTTTTTTTAGTCTTTTCAACTGCTTATTTAAGTTTTATTTCAGTTTTTTCATTTAGTGTTTTTTGTCTTTCATTAACACCAGATTTTCATATTCCAAGAAGAAGAAAATTAAGAGGAATTTTATTTTTAACTTTAGGAATTAGTACTGCTATTCCAATTTTACATTTAAGTTTTCTTGGAAATTTTGTTTCTGGATTTGAGAAAAGTCCTCATTTAATTTATTGGTATCTTGGAGGAATTTCTTATGTTTTTGGAGGATTAATGTATACTTTGAGAATACCTGAAAAATATTTTCAAGGAAAATTTGATTATATTGGGGCTTCACATCAAATTTTACATATTTTTGTTAATGTTGGATTTATTCTTCATTATTTAGGTTGTGTTGATTCTTATTATTATAGAGTTGAAAATAAATGCCCTGTTAAATAAATGAGTTTTTTTTTTTTGGTTTTTCTTTTTTTTTTATTTTTTATTATCTTTCTTTCTTTTTTTTTTGGTTTTTTTTTTGGTTTTTTGGTTTATTATTTAGTATTATTTTTTTAAAATTTATATTAAAATTTACTTATATTTATTAATTTTATTATAATAATGTGAATTATAATTGTATTATTTATATATATATTATTAATAAATCATTTGTTTATATTTCAATAGGTTCACTCATTATTGATAATGTAATTATATATTGCAATTCAACTAATAATTTATATATTATTGTTTTTAATTCATCATTTTTATCTATTATATCTTTTATTTGTTCACGAGATATTTCTTCTCTTTTTCTTTTTATTATTTCAAATTTATATGAATCTTTATTTTTGTCTTCTTCACTTATATTTGTTATTGTTATTATAAATGCATATTCAGTATTTTGAATATATGAATTTGAGGGTTTTAAATTATTATTATTATTATTATTAATATTATTATTATTATTAATAATATTATTATTACTAATATTATTATTAATATTAATATTATTATTTTTATTATTATTATTAATCTTATTATTATTTTTATTATTATTAATTTCATTATTGATATTATTTTTATTTTCACTATTTTTATCTGAATCCAAATACAATAAATCTTCAAAAATTAAAAAAATTTTGGTTATATAATTATTTAATTTAAAAATTCTAGTTTTACTACTTTTAAAAGAAGAAAAATAATTAATTATATAATTCATGTGTGATTTATCTAGATTTGTTAAAATTTCAAATTCATGAAATTTATTAGTTAAATCATATATATCTGAAAAAGTATTTAATAATTCATTATCTAAATGATTTATTTCTTCATTATTTTCTAATAATTTATCCCAAGTTTTATTTGTTCTTTCATATAATAAGTGTAATACATTATCAAATTTTTTTATATTTTCATATTTTTTTTCAATAATATTTTCAACATAATTTTTTTCTAAAAAAATATCACATTCAGGTAATTTTTTTATTTCATATTTTTTTTTCAATAAAAGAATATAAATATTTAACTTTTCTAACTTAATTTGATCATTAACAATATCTCTTATTTTTTTTAAAATAAAAGTTGAAGGTTGAACAATTCCATATAATTGAATTAATATTTTTTTCTTTTCATAAATAATATTTTCATTTGATGATATTATAGAAGAATCATTTGAAATAGAATATGAACTATTTTTTAAAGACAAATAAGACATTGATTGTATATTTTTTACAGTATTACTTTTATTAAATTTAGGTTGAATTATATCAGTTAAAACTAAAGAAACTATAAAAATTTGATCTTTTTCATTTTTATTCTCTATCTTAAAATAATTTTGAATGTTTTTTATAGAAAAAAATTTTTTAAAATAGTTTTGTAAATATTGAAAAATTTTATCAGTATTCAAATTTTCATTAATTGTAAAACTGTCAATATTTGGTGATTGGAAATATTTTTTTATATCTTCTTGGAAATATAAATTTATTTTTTCATTTTCTTCATTATTCAAAATTTTTATTTCCATTTTATTTTTCATTTCACCAAAATTATTTTCTTCTTCTTTTTTATTATTATTATAATATATTTTATAATTATAAAAATTACTTTCTCTTAAATTATCAATCATAATTCTTCTATTTATAAGATTCAATTTTTTTTCAATATAACTAAAAATAAGTTCTTTAACATTGTCATTAAAATTAAGATTATTTTTTTTTGTTATATATAACCATTTTATATCAATTTTTATATTTCTCAAATTTGTTTCATCAGATTTATTATCATTAATAAAATTAAATTTCATCCAAAAAGGAATCTTATATAATTCTTTAGAACAATCATTATCTTTAGTAATTAAACAATAAGATTTTATTTTTTCAATTTCATCTTTTTCATTATTAATAAAATTAAAAATATAATAATCAGAAAATTTAATAAAATATAAATCAATATAATTAAAAATATCATGATTAGAAACAACTGAAAAAGTTTTTAATTCTCGTAAATATAATTCATTTTGGATATTTTCCATCATTAAATAACCTTGATTTAATTTATTATTTAATTCTTTATCTGTCATATTATTATTATTAATTTCCTTTCTTAATTTTTCAATTTCATTTATTGTTTTAAATGAAATCATATATTTATTTAATTTATCTAAAAATGATTTTAAAGATTGATTTATTATAAAATAATATTCTTCTTTTTCAGTTTCAAAATATAAAGGAATTTGTTTTTGAATTTCATCATTATTTTCATTTATATCAAAATAAATTGTATATCCATTTATATTAGAAATTGATAATTTTGTTGAATTTGTAATTTTTACAAATTCTTCTTTTTCTGTTTCAGTAAAGAAATCTTTAAAATAAGGAATAAAATAAAAATTAATATCTAAATTAATATTTTTTTCCCCTATAAAATTTATTTTTTCTAAAAATAATTTAAATGAACATTCTTTATCAATTTTAAGTGGATAAATTTCTTCATTTACTTCTAATAATAACTCCATAATAAAATGATATTTTTTTTGTTTTATTTTATCTTGTTTTTTAACAAAATCAGTTGTAAAATCAAATATATTAGGATTATATTCTTCAATTTGAGGAAATTCATTTGTATAATAATTGTCATATATTTGAACAAAATGATATCTAATTATTTCATCTATTTGATTTATAATAAAATCATATCCTTCTTTTGATTTATTTAAAATATTTGTTAATGGATATGATATATTAAATGAATATAATTCTTTTATAAAATCTTCTATTTTGTTTCTATCATATAATAAATAATTTATCATATCATTATATTTTTTAACAAGATTCACATAATAATTAATAAATATGTAATAATTATTTAAAAATTCATCAATACTAATATCAAAAAATTCATTATTATTAATTAAGTTTTTTAATTCATTTGAATTTGGTGATAAATTTAAATAATTATTTTGTTCATTATATTCATTTAAAATTGATGTAACATTATTTGATATTTTATTAGTATTATATGAAAAAATCTCTTTTTGCTCAAGTAAAAAATCATATAATCCTTTTTCCATTTGTTTTAATGAATCAATTGTAATATAATAAAATTTTATACTTAGAACACAATAATCATGTAAATCATAAGTATTTTGTAATAATGCTTCTGTTGAAGGGAAAGAAAAAAAAATTATTGTTGATTTTGAAAATAATTTTGCATAATAAATAATACTATCAACATTACTAAAAGAATAATCTTTAATTATATTAAATATACCATTTAAAGTATGAATTATTCTTATTATATATTCTAAATTATTTTGATTATTTTTTGAATATCCATTAAACATATAAAAATCAAATTTTTTGATAAATGTTAATGAATGTATTGAATTATCATTAAATTTATTTGTATTAATTTTCTCTTTAAAATTATTTAGATAACTTTTTAGATCTTCTATATAATTATTTATTTTTTCATTAAAACTTTTATTATTATTTTTTGAATTATATAAAAAAAAATTGATAATTTTCTGAGAATTAATATTATTTTCAATAGACTTCATAATAGTAGCATATAATTTAATTGAATTAAAAATAAAAGATTCAGAATATTGAGTAAAACAAATAACAGAATTTACAAAATTTTCTTTATCATAAATATTAACTAAATTATCTTTACATTTAAAAATATAAAATGAATGATTAGGTTCAATTGCAAGTTCAGTTTTAATTTTATCCTCATCTGCAGTTGAAATTGTATAAATAATTACAATTTGATGTTTATATATATTTTCAGGAAGAATATCTTTATAATTAGTAATATTTAAAACGTTAATTTTTGAAATTAATGTAACTGAATTAATATCAGTATTTAATATTGAAAAATTTTCTTTTATTCTTTGATGAATTAAAGACTTAATAAATCTCATTAAAATATATTTACTTGATGATAAAATAATATCATTACGAATAACTATTAAGTAAGATAATATAATTTTATTCCCAACAGTATAACTAAAAATACTTCCTGCTTTCTTTTCATCTTCTTCATTTATAATATTGTCTCTTTCTTTTTTCTCTCTTATTTTATATGGTGTTGTTAAATATTCTTGATTTTGAATAATACTAATTTTTTTAGTTAATAATAATTTTAAATGAAATGGAGTAGTTTGAATATTTATATCATTATTTTTTGTAGTATTTTGAATTTCATTAATTAATTTTTCTCTTAAAGTAATTCTTGTATTTTGAAAACATTGAAAAAATCCAATATATATTAACATTAAATTATCTCTTATCCAATCAATTTGAATTATCATAATTCCATTATTATATTTTTTTTTAGAATTATTTTCTGATTTTGGAATTAATTTTATTCCAATTTTTAAATCTTTTTCATAAGTGTCACAAAATTTAAATATTTGACTTTCAATTAAATTTCTTTGATTTTTATATGAAAGAGGTAATTTTCTATCTTTTAAAATAAAAGACATAATATTTTCATCATTAATATCATTAATTTTATTAATAACTAAAGATTCTAAAATATCAACATCAAAAAATCTATGCCAAGTATGAATTGATAAATGAAAAATTAAATCCCATAATATTTTATTTTTATTTATAAAAGATTCTTTTTCAGTTTGAAAATCTTTTTCTTCTGAAAAATTATTACAAAAGAAAGAAATAATATTATCTGTCCACATTATTTCTTGAATAAAATTTTTTAAAATTGCAGCATGTGTTGAAATTGAATTATTTACTTCAATATCATTTGAATTTTTAATATATTCTATTTTCAAAGATTGTAATATTGAAGGAATTGCTTTAATATCAATTTGAATATTATATCCTTCAATTAATTCATCATTTTCTTTTGGAATAATTCTATATATTATGCATACTCCAGAAAATAAATAAATTTGAAATTTTTTTGAATATTTTTTTTTTGATCTTTTATAAAAGAAACTTTCTCTTACTCTTGCTTGAGAAATTAAATAAAAAGGAACTTTTAATTCATAATTTGTTATCTTTTCTTTTATCATTAAATTAACTTTATATGACTTGAAATATTGAATTGAATTAATATTAAACTTTATTTTTTTGATTATATTTTGGTCAATACATATTTTTTTTTTTTGAATATCATATTCATAAAAAGGTTTTTTACAAAAGAACATACTTATAGTATTTTTACAACATTTACAATTAATTGATACTTCACTTTTATTATTTTCATTATTTTCATTAACCTTTTCATTAAATGATAATAAATTTTTATTAGATTCAATTTTTTCAATTTTAAAAAAATCATTTAAATAATCAATATTAAAATAATTTCCATTAGTAAACTTAGCAATATATTTTAATAAATCAATAGAATTACAAAAAGAAGGTTGTGAAAAGATATTATTTTTAGAAGGACTGAATAAATCAAAAATTTGAATTGAAATATCAATTCTCCCATATTGCATTAATATATTATTATATTTTCCTTGAGAAGAAAAATTTATATTTGAATCAGTAATAAAAAATAAAATTGGAGTTGCAGTTCTTGGTAATAAATCTAAACAATATAAACTATATTCAAGAATTGTATTTAAAATATTAGATTGATTTTTAATATAAATATCTAAAGCTTTACTAATATTATAAGATGGATTAATTATATGACCATTTAATTTTGAAATTGTTGGAATTCGATGAATTTTTTTATTCTCATTAAAATTTAGTATTTTATTTCTTATTTTTCTTATTGTTAAATTGAAATAATAATCATTTAAATTTTTTGAATCTAAAATTATTTCATGTAATAATATTGATAAGTCATCTTCATTTGATGAACATGCTATCCCTAAAATTATTTTAGGTTTAAATATTACTATTTCATTATTTATATTATATATTTCTCTTTCAAATTTATTGAAATTTTCCAATAAATTTTTAATATATATTTCTATTTTTTCTATATATATTTGTTTTTGATCAAAATCAAAATTAATCATTGATTGTGATAAATCAAGAAAAAGTAATATTCTATATTCCATATAAAAAAAACATACTTGTGTTTGAATTGTTATTACTATTGTTTCTTCTCCTGTAATTTTTTTATTTTCTAAATCTTTTGATTGAATACTTAAACCATATAAATAATTTTTATATTTTTTAAATAATTCATTTATTTTAACTGGAGTTTCCAATAATTCAATATAAAAATATGTTCTTTCAGCTTTTGGGAAATTTAAATAATTTGAAAATATGAAATCAATATTTTGAACTTGATATTTTGTAATTTCTTCATTATCCATTAAATATAATTTTTTTATTTTTAAAATTTATAAATTTGATTTAAATAAAAAATAATTATTATATTTAATTTATATAAATATTTTATTTATCTTAATTATCTTCATCATCGCCATCATCAATGTTATCATCTATCCAATCTTTATTAAATTCTTTTTTAAAACCTGTATTTTTGTTTTTTGAATCTTCAGAAATAATAGTTTGTTCTTCAATATTATTAATTTCTTTTTTTATCATTCCATTTTCTGATTTTTTTTCATTTTCAATATTATTAATATTTTCTTTTATCTCTTCTTTTATAATATCTTCTTCATTCTTTTTTTTATTTTCTTTTTCATCATCTTTATAATTATATTTATTTAAATCTGTTAATTCAATTTCTTGAATTTTAATATCATGTTTTAATTCTCTTTCAGAATTATCATTATTATTACTATAATTCAACTCAACATTATTATTTATTAATTTTTTATTTGTATAAATAATATTTTCATTAGAATTCTTTAATTTAATATTTATATTTTCCATTTTTTTTCCTTCCCATTCATCAATTAAATTATCATAATTATAATTAAAAATATTTTCATCAGGATATAAAATAATAGGAATGAAGATTCCAAATTCATCAGAAATCCAACCTGAAAAATTAACATTAACAAAAAATTCATATTGACAAGAAAAAGATTTACATAAACAACTTGAAGATAAATTTACTATTTTATTTATATCTTTTATTAATTTATATAATTTAAAATTTTTTAATATTTCATTTGATTCAGGATAAATTAATTCATTTTCAATTTCAATTAAAGTTGAATATTCATCATTTGCATATATTTTATTTTCATTAATATCTGTTGCAATTATTTTTGGTATTTCTATTATATCATCTTTATTTGGATGAAGTGTTATTTTTTTATATAAATAAATTGATATTGGCCCACCTTCTAATTTTCCTTCTCTATTATCTACATTTATATTTATTTTTAATTTTTCTCCTATTAAAAAATAATCATTTGTTATTTCTAAATTTAATTTTCCATTTCCTTTTTTACAACAACAAAATTTAGGAAAAGTTTTAGTTAATGAATTTGATTTTTTATATTTAAAATCACTTATATTTTGTCTTATTATTAATGGAATTGCTTTTTTTATTTTTATTCTATTTGAGTTTAATCCTTTTATTTTTATATAATAATATACTTCACCATATATGTTTTTATCATATATTATACATGTTCCTGGAATTGAATTTGGTAATTTTGTTGTAAATGGAAAAGTATATTTTCCTTTTTTTACTTCTTGTTCATTTGTTATGGAAATATTTGATTTAAATATTTCTATATTATCATAATATTTATATGGTTGATTTAAATTATCATATTTATTATTTCCAGTATTTTCAATATTATTGTCATCTTCTTCTTCATATATTTCTGGATTTGCTTTTAATATTTCTTTTCCTTTTATTATTAATTCTAATCCTGGAGATATTATATTATTTTCTATATCTATATATATATTCCCTTTTATTGTATCACCTGGATAATAAAATTGATTTTCTAATTTAATTAAGATTTTATTATTCATTTCTTCCATAAATTTATTATATTTGAAAAAATAAATATTTAAAATATAAATTTTAAAAGTTTACTTATAATTAAATCATAAAATTATATAAATATATTAATATTATTTTTTTGGTTTATATAAAAAATAGAATTTAATAATATATCATTACATTAAAGCAATAAAATTTGTTATTATTTTCTATATGAAAAAGAACTTTTAAAACTAGGAGAATCCATAGAATCTTTAAATATAAAATCCTTTGTTTGATCTGGTGAAAAATCACTAGAATTTAAAATTTTTTTCCCTTTTAATAATTTAGAATTCCCTAATTCAAAAGAAAGTAAATTTTTTCCTTTAATATGTAAACTATTAAATTCACTAGGATAAATACTATCACTAAATTCATTTGTATTATTATCACTATTTTGAGAATTTAAATTTTCGAAATAAGAATAAGATTTAGGAAAATTCTTTTTTAAATATTCATTATGAAAAAAAGTTCTTAAACTTTTATTTTTATAAACATTTCTATCAAAACTTGGATTTCTAATTGTTTCATTATTCATTAAACCATCATTTGAATTTTCAAACAAAAACCATTCAGGATTTTTAAGACCAATATTAACAAAATATTGTTTATTTGAATTATTTGTATTTCTTAAAGAAGTATTCCAACAAAATATTGGTTTTTGTGATATTTTATTACTTTCATCTTGAATATGATTTATAAATTCTTTTTTTACTCTAAATAAATGTGATGTATTCATTAAAATATCTTTTTTTGGTTTTTTTGTTTTTTTTATTATTTTTGATATTATTTTATTTTTATGATTATTTTCAGTTAAAAATTTATGTAATGATTTAGTTTGAATATTAAAAATTTGTGTTATTTCTTTTTTAATTATATTATCAGGATTAATTAAATTTTTTTTTGAAATTGATGAAGATGTATTTTGAATATGTTTAAAATTATCATATATTTCCTTTAAACCATTATTATCAATATATTTTTGATTAGGTTTTAAATTTTGACTTTGTCTTGAATTTATTTTAATAATTGATGATTTTGGAATATTTATATTTCCTTTTAAATTTGCTATTTGTGAACTTCTTTTTTTTGAAAAAAAATATTTTTTTGTAGGTTTAGTTTGTATTAATGGTATATTATTATGGTATTTTATATTTGATAATTTTTTACCTATAACTATTTCTTTTCCATTTAATCTTGTTGAAAAATAATGATTTGGGTCATTAAAAAGTTTATTTATCTCATTTGTATATTGTTTATTATCTTTATTATCTTGTGAAAGAGGTTGGATAAAAAATTCTTTTCTTAATTTTGTTTTTATATTATTTATTGGTTTACCTAAATTCATTTAAAAATTTAATTTTATTATTTAATAAATTTATTCTAAAATTAGATTTTATAAAAATTTAAAAATTATAAATAATTAACTTAAAGAAGATATTATCATTTTTAATAAATTAGTATTACAATATTTTAAAACTATCCCTAATAAATACTTTAATATAATACTTAATTTTTCCAATACGAAAAATAATTTATAAAAATTTAATTTTTTATTTTCGATTTTTGGAAATTAAAAAATTTAAATATTATTATCTAATAAATCAAACTAATTCATTCATTCCTTCTTGTAAAGGGACCAAATTTTCATTAAGATTAGAATTATCAATTTCATCAAATTTAGATTTTTCAAAATTATTATTATTAAAATCTTTTTTAAGAAAACTATTTCTAAAACCTTTATTTCCAGAATCAATTTTTTCAAATTTTTTCTCATTTAATTGAATAATATTTTGTATTTCTTTTATATCTTTTCCAGCAATCATATTACAATAAATTTCCAGAATATTTTGAATTACTTTAGTTTGAGTAGTAAAAAAACAAACTTTTCTAATATCATTATCATTATTAGAAATACATATAATAAATTGATTATTTGAAATTCCCCAATTCATAATAATTTCATATTTATAAAACACAATTTCATTTCTTTCAGAATCTAATATGATAATACCATCTGGTTTAAATCCAATTATACAATCATCAGTAATATTATCATCATTTGTTCCTGATTTTGAAAAATTAAATTTTGCTTCAAATTGTTGTGTTTGATATAATTTATCTTCTTTTATTTCTTCTAAATAATTCCATTTTGATTCTTTTTTAGGAAAAGATGATATTATTGAATAAAATTGCATAATTTTTTCAATCCATTGAGATTTAGTCATTAAATTTATTTTATTTGAAGGAATATATTTTTTATAATTTTGCTTTAAATTATTATAAGCATCTTCTCTTTCATTTCCATAATCATTTAATAATTGTAATCCAGCAAGTTTAATTATTTTATTTGTATTTAAATTAAATTTACCAGAAATAACATCATAAAGAGTTTGAAAATAAACTAAAGAAATAGTCTCTTCATCAGTTTCTTCAAATGGATAATAAATTAATAATTTTAAATAAAATTGAAAATCTACTTTTTTATTTTTTTTTTCTGCTTTTAATTTTTCACTTTTCCAATATGCTAAAATATCACAAACTATTTCAGAATCATCAATATATTTTTCATAAGTTACTTCATCAATAATTCCAATTTCATAAATACAATAATAAATACTTTTTTGAATATTAAAATCTAAAAATTCCATCATTTTTTTTTTTAAATCTTTAACAGTTGTATATGATTCTATATTAATATTTGTTTGATTTCCTTCAAAAAAATATAATGGAATTGATATACTTTTTAAATTTTCTATATATTCTAATTCTTCTGTACAAGGAATAATTTTTCTTTGTTTTTCATTTGTTTTTAATAATCTTGCAAAAATAAATTTTATATGATTTGTTATTGAAATATCTGTTTTTTCTTTATCATTTTCAAAAAATAAAAAATTTAAAATTATATCATAAATATTTTTTGAAGGAACAAAACAAGAAGAAACAATTGCTAAAAATTTATATCCTCTAATTTTACTTTCATAATTTGTATTATTATTAATTTGTTTATAAATTTGAAGAAATGCTTCATCTTTTATTAATTGATTAGAATGAAGTGTTAATTTTAAAAATTTTCTAGCATGTAAAATTGGTTTTTTAGTTGATTTTCTATCTTTCATATAAGATAATAAATTACGAAATATCTGAAGTGCAATTTTTTTATAATTATCACTCATTTCTAATAAAGGTTGATCAATTTGTTTTTTTTGCCAAGTCATTATTTTTTCAGTTTTAACTTTCATAAAAAAAGATTTTCTTGATTTTATAAGTAAATCTAATATTTCATTTGGTTTTATTTTAAGAATGTTTTGTAATATACTTGATGGTGCATTGTCTATACCATTAAAACAATCTGGTGATAATTCTCTTTCATAATTTATTTTTCTTTCTTCTTTTATTCCTAATAATGGTTTCTGTTCTATTTGTTCTATATTTTGCTTTGGCTTTTTTTTTGATGTTGATATTTCATTTTCGTCATCACTTTTGTCTTCATCATTGATTATTAATGAATTAGTATTTCTCATTTTTTATAATTTTTTTTTCATTTTTTTTATGTTTTTAAATTTTAAAGTTAATTTTTTTAGACTAAAATATTATTTTTATATTTAAAATTTTTTTTCTTTAATTAATAATATTTTTAATTTTTTTAATTGTTTTTTATATTAATTTTTCTTTATTTAAATTATTAATTTTTTAGAATTATTTATTTTATTAAATTCTTTTTGACTTTTAAAAATAGTCATTACTTTTCTAATAATAGATATAATGTACTTTTGATATTTATAAAATGATAAATAATTCTCTTTAAAAATTTCATATTCTTTTTTGAAATTATTTTTAATATATTTAAATTGCTCTATAGGAAAATAATATTTAATTAAATTTTTTTCTACATTTATAATTATTTTTGCAAAAGAAATAATATTATCTTGATATTTTTTCATACATAAATTAATTTTTTCTAAAAAATAATTTATTTGATTAGCTTTAATATATAATTGTTTATATAAATTTTCATAATCTAATTGATTAAATTTATTATTCCCTTCTTTATTCAATAAATAAAAAATATATGTTAAATTTGTAATTGAAATATAAAGTAAATTTATATTTTTTTGAAAAATTAAATTTAATTCAGTTTGAAATATTTTTGGAATTTGTTGACCTTCAAATAAAGGATTTATTGTATTATATATTGGTTCTTTATTAAATATTTTATTTAATGTTTCAATTTCATTCATTTCTGATGTTTTTGAAATACTAAAATCTTTTTCAATATCTTTTTGATGACATGGATATATTTCTGAAATACTTTTACTATCGCTATTTGTTATATTATTACAATTATTATTAATTTTTTTAAAATGTATAATTTCATTATTTAGAATTGGAGAATTATTACTATTGGCATTACAAAAATTATTATTGTTACTATTTTGCTTTTTTATTTTATTATTTTTTTTAATAATAAAAAAATTTGTTTCTGGGATATTTTTTTCATTTAATACTTCATTTCTATTTTTTTTTAAAATATTATTTTCATATCTATTATTTTTCCTTCCAATAAATTCATTTATACAATTTTTATTAATATGAGAAATATTTTTAAAGGGATTAATAGGTAAAATATTAATATTATTTGAATTATTATTTCTCAAATTCATTTTGTTCAATAAATGTTCATAATTTTTCAAAAAAGAATAATTAAATACTTTTATACAATTTGAAGTATTTAAATATTTCATTAAACAATATATACATAATATTTTTGGTGGTGAAAAATTAATTGCTGGGATTAATAATATTTCTTTATATTTTTCATCAATTTCTTTTTGATTTGTTTCAAAAATTTGTTTATTTATTAAATATTTTTTCTTTTGATATAAAAAACAATATTTTAAGTAACATATGAATTCTGGGAAATTATAATAAATCATTAATTCATGAGGATAAAATTGTTCTTTTTTACAAATAATACAATATTCATTTATTTTAATATTCTTTTCAAATGTTTCTTGAAAAAAATTTTCACAGTTTTCTCCTATTAAACTTAAAAAACCTTTATAATCAAATTTTCTAATGAAATCTTCATTAATAAAAGGAAAATTTTTAATTTTAATTTCATTATTATTATTATTTCCCACATTACTATCTAAATTATTAGATTTTTCATCATTATTATTTTCTAAATACATTATATTTAATAGATATCTTTTTTATTTTTATGTATAGGAGCGTTAATATGAGTTCTTTTTTATAAACAATTTTATTTTTTTTATAATTTTTATTATTAAATTTAAAATTATAAATGACATTTGTTGTTCTTCAAAGTTATAGGATTATCTTTTAAAAAATTGAAAAAACTTTTTTTTGTTATTCCTTAAATCTATATTTAATAAACTTTGAAAAATACTTTATATATTTTTACAAAATTAAGAGTCATATCTTCTATTTTATTTTCTTTTAAATTCTATTTATTTTGGTTATCTTATTTATTTCTTATATTTTTTTGAATTTCTTAATAGTTTTCTATTATATTAATATATTAAATTTTTTTCATAAACAAAAATATTTTTTGGATTTGACTATTACTATAATTTATAAATATTTATAAATAGATATCTTTTTTATATTATTTTTAATAAATACATTCAACAAAAATTATTTATTATAAATCTAATTTAAATATTTTTTATATAATAATTTAATCATAAGTTAATTGTTATTTTTTAAATTAAACATTAAAACTTATTTCTTATTCTAATATAAATTAATAATTTATTAAAAAAAATATATATAATGATTAATTTATTTTTAATAAAATGAAATAAAAAATAAATAGTTTCTTTAATTATAATATATGAAATAGTCATTAAAATCCATTAATCTTTGTATTTTATCATATAATATCATTTATAAATTAAAGCCAAATTTATTTTATCACTTTTTTTTTCTTATATATCATATAAAATAATAATTAAATTAATTTATTTTTCAAAATTTATTTTTATATATTTAATATTATTTCTAGGTAACCAAAATTAATATATTTTTTTGTAAAAATATTAAAATGACGAAATAAACAATTAAATTTAATATATTTCCCCTAATTCCAATTTTATTTTTGTCAAATAAAATATTAAAGATTCCAAATATAATCCATTTAATAAAAAAATTTTATTTATTAAAAATATCTAAACAAAGAAAAATATGAAAACTAATATGAAAAATTCTTATTTCATAGATATAAATGAAATATTTTTATCATCTCTTTTTTCTAAAGAGAATTTTCAAATGATTCCACATTTAAAAGGTGATTTACACAAAATAGAAGAAATAGATTTAAATGTACTTAAACAAAGTTTTTTTATTTCAATTAATTCATCATTAAATAGAAATGAAGTTATAACAATTAAAAATTCAACAAATTCCAAACTAAATATAAATGAAACAAGTAATTATAATAATTTAAATAATAATAATTCAGATAACGAATATACTTCAATATTACAAAACGGAGATAATTCAATTGAAGAAATAATAGAAGAAAAAAATAATTTCCTTCCAAAATTATATGAACTAGGTTCAGTAAAATATCCAATTCAAGAATATGAAAAATCTCCAAAAATAAAATTTAAGAATGATTTATATTTAAATTCAAAAAATCCATATATGTATTCATCAACTGAACTTCATCCATTTTCATTTTTTTATGGAAATAAGACATTTTTATACGAGAAAAAAAACAAAAAAAAATTAATTCTCCCATCGCCAAGATTAATAGAAATAAAAGACTGGTTAAGAATACCAGACTATACAAAAGAAGGTATATACAAAGGAATAAAAATAGATAATAAAAATGGTTTAGTAATAATAGATCCAAAAGTAACAAAAAAATATTCAGGTTTAATAACAAATATGATATGGCAAATATTAAAAGTTCCATTTGGACATACAATATCACTTCAAATAAAAATGTTTGAACCAAAATGTTTAATGGAAAGATTTACAAATGTCTTTTCATTAATAAATTATTTTTTAATTCCAGCATCAAATCCAAAAATTTCTCCTTTAGAAAGATTTAAATTAATAACAACATTTGGAATATCAGGATTATATATTCCCGTACAGCAATTAAAACCATTTAATCCAACATTAGGAGAAACATTTCAAGCAGAATTATCAAATGGTACAAAATTATATGTTGAACAAGTAAGTCATATTCCCTTAGCTTCTCGTTTTTATATTATTTATAAAAATTTATATAAAATTCATGGTTATTTTGCTTTTTCTGTTAATACTGAAAGTTTTGGTTCTACTGTTTATGTTGTTCAAAAAGGTCCTGTTAATGTAGAATTTCCTCAATTAGGTGAAATTATTACTTTTACTGTTCCTAAAATTAAATTATTAAATGCTTCTTCTGAAAAAGGAAGAAGTAATTTATATGAAGGTATTTTTAATTGTATTGATTGTAAAAATGAATTAAGAAGTATTGTTAAATTTTATGAAAATAAAAAAATTTTTCATGAAATTAAAGGAGAAATTTTTTATCATAAATATGAAGAAAATTTTAAGTTTGATAATGATAAAGAATGGGATTTTGGAAAAAAATATAAGTTTGATTGTAATAAAAATATTATTTCTAAAATTAAAGGAAGTTGGTTAGAAAAAGTTTATATTGATAATAAACTTTATTGGGATATTGATGCACAAATTCCAGATTATTTTAAACCTTGTGAATATGTTTTACCTTCTGATGGAAGATATAGAGAAGATTTAATTTGGTTATTTAGATCTTTTTATAATGCTAAAAATGAAAAAGAAAGACAATTATATGAAGATATTGCTCAAGAATGGAAAGTTACTATGGAAAAATTTGGGAGATTAGAAAGAAAAATGAGACAAAATGGGAAAAAATAATTTTTTATTTTTTTTTGTTTTTTTTTTTTTTTTGATTTTTATGTCATTTAGATATTATATATTGTCAATGAATTATATATATTCTTTAATTTTTATATTAATTGAACTAGGAAAAATATGAAATATGCTTTTGATAAATAATTAATATCAGGAATATTAATGTAAATTAAATAATTTTTAAAATAAATTCAAAAAATAAATTTAAAAGATAAAATATAATAATAATAGTATTTTTATTTTTTCTTTATTAACTTTAATTAATTTATCATTTCTTTTTCTCTTTTATATTGTTATTTGATTTTAAATTTATAAAGAATCTTTTTGAAATTATTTATAAATAAATTTTTAAATAGAAATATTAATATATTCTTTATATTTCTGCTGTAATTATAAATTTATCATTTTCTTCTCTTTCAAGAACTCTTCTAATTGCTTTAACTCTCATATCGTGATAATAATATCCAAATAATCCAATACTTATAATACATAGAATAAATAATGATAAATGAATATATTGTTTTACTATTTGATAACTGCTAATTCCAATAAAAATCGGTGATACTGCGCCAATTACTCTTCCAAGATTACCAAAAATATTTAAAACAATATTTCCTTGAATTTCACAGAAAATATAATCATCAAGTATTATTTTAGTAAAAAATTTGGATGAAATTAATTCTTCTAAGAATCCAAGAATAATTAGAACAATAAAACTAATTTCATCATATTTTTTTAATAAAAATAATAAAATATTAATTATTACCATAAAACATAATAATATTAATATCATATTTCTATCAGAAATTAATTTTCCTCTTTTTATATTAATTAATTCACAAATAAGTAATAGAATAATAGAAAAGAATAAAATTAATGCACTTTTAATTTTATTTCCAATTTGAAAATAATAAACAGAAGTCATTATAATCATAGATTCATATGTAATTTTAGAAACTAATATAATTGAAAGATAGACAAAAAAAGGTTTATATAAATATTGCATTGTTTCTTTTTCTTTAGTTGTAATATCTGTAACTGTTTTAGAAACTAAATTTGTATCATTATAATTACTTTTTTTATTAAAATCTCCTAATTGTTCATTAATATCATTTATCATTATTGTTTCTCTTCTAATATTTTCATTTGTTTCATTTGTTTTATCATTAAAATTGAAAATATTGAATTTAGAAGTATTTGTTTCTTTAAAAACGAAAATAGTTAATAAAAAAAGAATTAATGATAATATAAAAGAAATACAAGTTCCTAATGTATATTGATTTATAAATTTATTAATTTGAATGTCGTTGAAAATTAAATTAAAACCAAAGCCAATAATTAATCCAAACATAGAAATTACATGAAAATAAATAATATATAAATTCACTTTATTTTTAGGTAAAAAATTAGTTAAATAAACTTTATTATTAGTTCTATGATTAGAAATACCTAATAAAAACCTACTAATAATAATTAAAATTAAATTTTCATATTTATTAGATAAACAATAAAGTAAATTTGAAAGAGCCATAAAGAAAAAGGAAAAAAGAATAGGAATTTTAGAAGATTTTTGAAAACAAAAAGTTTCATAAGAAATAGAAAATAACATTCCTAAAGGAGTCATTCCCATAATAATACCATTATAATAGATAAAATATCCTAAATCATTAATAAAAAAAGTATTATTTGGTATAACAACAGAATAACTAAAAGTAAATAATAAAGTTTGAATAAATATAAGTAAAATATTATATTTATTTTCTTTTGAGAGAAAAGTATTTTTTATAATATTCATTGTTTTTTGATAAATATCTGCATAGGAGGTAGTACTTTCATTTTCAATATTATTAATCTCGTTACTTATATAAATTGATGTATTATCAGTTATATTTTCTTTTAATTGAAGTAATTTATTATTCAATTCATTACTTATTTTTAAATAATCATCCCATGGCATATATAATTTTTTAACTTCCATACAATTTTTATCTATTATTTTAATTTTAATTTTTATATCATTATAAGATTTCATTAATCTATTTGAAATTTCTGAAAAATCAGGAAGATCTTCAATTAATTTTCCTTGAATAAATTCTTGATTTTTTAAATTATTTGATAATTTAGATTTATTATTTTCAAATTTTTTTTTTAATAAATGAATCAAATCATCTATAATTACATTTACTTCATCAATCATTTTAAATTTTAACATATATAAAATATCACTATTTTGTTCTTCTAATTTATTTTGAATATAACCTTTAGTAATATAATTTTTTTTATCTTTACCAATTATTTTATGATCAAATTTTTTTAATATTTTCATCATTGCTAAATTATTATAATAAACAAATTCTGAAAGATTTAAAGAGTTTGTTGCTATTTCTGATAATTTTGAAAATTCATTTAAATATTCTCCTAATTGATATTTGTTAAAATTATCTTTTTGATATAAATGTTGATTTATATCTTTATATAATTTTCTTTCTTTATTTATAAAGAATATAAAAACTTTTTTCATTTCTTTTTCTAAAAGTTCTGTAAATTCTTTTATTACATTATTTTGTTGTTCTAGTTGATTTACTTCATTTTCATTTGACTCTCCATTATTATTTAATTCTTTTCTATCTTTTAATATTTTTTTTATTAATTGCTTTAATGCTTTATAATTCATATATTTATCTTTAAATGGACCATTAATATTGTTTTTTTCTTTTATTACTTTTCCAAATTTTGCCATTTTTTAAATAAAAAAATTAAAAATTAATAGAAAAAAAATCAAAACAAAATCATTAAATTAATTAAAAAAAATATCCAAAAAAAATAAAAAATAAAATAACATAAAAAATCCATTTTTCGAAATTACATAATTAAAAATAATAAAAAAAACCAACTATTTATTTCTTTTTCCCCTTTTTTCCTTTTCCCTTCTTCTTTTTTTTATATTTCCTTCCTTTCATAGCTTTAAAATACAAATCAAACAAATCTTTAGGATATTTTTCATCAGCATTAAATTGATAAACATGTTTTCCTTTAGGACTTTTTAAACTTTCAACAATACTTCTAAAATTATTTTCACTAATAAAATTATATTTAACATGATAAATAACAAGATTAGGATTATTTTCAAGTAAATAAATTAATTTATTAATAGTATCTTCATTTTGTCCAAAAGAAACATTATTAATATTAATTTCTTCAATAGATTCATTATTCAATAAATAAGAACATAAATTAGTAACACCTTCATCTTTAATAGTATTTCCCATTAAAATTAATTTTTCCAAAGTTTTAGTAGATTGAATATATTTTTCAAAAAATGGAATTCCCTTTTCATCAATACCACAATAACAAAGAGATAAATAAGTCAAAGTTGTATTTGAAGGAATATAAGTTAATAAATTACTTAAACCATCATTTCCAAAATTATTATAATCAAGTGTTAAAATTTGTATATTACAAGGTAAACTAGGTTCAAATATTCTACTAATAAATTCACATCCTAAAGGACCAATATTACAATTTAGAAATTCTAATAAATTTAATGATGAGTTATTTGTTTCTATTATAAATTGATGTATTGCTCTTACTCCTTCATCTCCTATTTCTCCTTCCCAAATACGAAGAGATTTTAATATTGGCATTCCTTTATCATCTTTTGTCGAACGCTTTAATCCTGTTGCTAAGGCTCTTGCTCCAAATTCTCCTATTTTGTCATTTACTAATATTTCGTTTAAGTCATCCCCTTCTTCTAATGTGTCTTCTACTTTTTGTACTAATGTTGGTGCTGCTGTTACTAAGTTTTCTGCACATGCTTTTTTATATGCTGGAAGAAAGTTTTCTGAAGGATTGTCTTCGTCTTCTTGACCTTTTTTTTTTCCTTTTTTGGGACCCATAAGTTATTAATTTATTATTTATTTTTGTTTTTTTTATTTTTTTTTTAAGGTCTTATTAAAATATAATAAATTATAATAAAAAAAATATAAAATATAAAAAAAATTTTTTTTTTAATTTTTTTTTTATTGAAATTTTTAAAAAAATTTATCTACTTAAAGAAGTAATAATGCAAAATATTAAAATTTTTCAAAATATAATTATATACTATATTTATATATTACTAATCAAATATATAATAAACAATAATACATACAAACAAACACAAAATTTGAAATTACTCATTTTCAATTTTTATATTAAACTCTTTTTTTCCTATTTTTACTTCATAATTTGGAGAATTTGAATTTAATTCAAATTTATTATCAGATAAAATAATCCAAGTTCCATGACTACTTAATTTCCCTTTTCCATTACCATCAACAATTTTCCATTGATTTTTATAAATATTATAAATTAAATTCGCATGAACTCTTGATATAAATTTTTTATTTATATTAATTAAACATCCCTCTCTTCCTATTGAAATGGGAGAATTTGATGTATGAAATTTATATTCATTAAATTTTTTATCATATTCATCTTTTTTATTATCAAAAACTTTAATAAATAAAGAATTATCTTCTAAAAAAGAAATTGAAATTATTGTATGACCTAATAAAATATATTTTAAATTATAATTTTGTTCATAATTTATATAAGTCTCATATATTCTTATATACATCATTAATTTATTATTTCTAATATCATTATTTAAATTTTGAATATAATAATTTATTGTTTTTCTATCATAATATATAACAAATAATTTAGATATTAAAATATTATTTTCTTCATCTAAATTTACAATTATATCATTTATTATTTCATCTTTTTCTTTTTCTTTTAAACCAAAAATAGTCATTCCATCTCTTTTTTGTCTTATTCCTTCATTACAACCAGATGCATCAATTTTAATTATTTTTCCATTAAATAAATTTGAATTTTTATAATCAGTTAAAGTTAATTTTGGAGCTAATTCAATTTCTTCATCTAAAATAACATTATCAAAATCTAAGTTAATTTCATTTTTTTTCTTTTGTTTTTTGTGAAATGAAGAATTAAATAAAAGTGGTTTTGTTTCTCTTAATATTTTTTTTGAAGATTTATTTGATTTTGTTTCATTTAAAATTTGAGTTATATTTTTTAAAGATGAAGAATTTTCAGAAGTAAAACTTTTATCAAAAATAATATTACTAATTATTGTTTTTTGTTTATTATTTTCTTTTGAAAAAATATTAATTGATGAATTTTCATTTTCTGATAAAGAAAAAATATTTGATTTATTATTTTGATAATTTGAAAATATAATGTTATGATTTTCAATATCAATTTCTGATTTATTATTTTTTCTAATTGGAGAATTTTTTTCTTGATTATTCATTATTGAAGAATTAGAAATAATAAAAGAATATTTTTTATTTGAATCCATATTAGTTTTTTTAGAATTTGAGTTTGAATTTTTTGAATTAGATGTTTTTGATTTGATTTTTTTGTAATGTTTTTCTTCATTCAAATTATTATTGATTAATTCATTTTTTTCTTCTCCTTTTTGACAACATATAAAAATATTTGAAAACATTGAACTCATTTTTTTATTTAAATTTTTTGTATAAAATATTATATATAATATTAATATCATAAAAATATTATATTTTAATTGATTTTTTAATATAATTTCTCTTCTAATATAAATAATATTACTTTCTATATTTTAAATTAAATTTACTTTTAATTAAAATTTTATATTAAGATTTTATTTAAATCCATTTAACTTAGTAAAAAAATCCCTTAATTTCTTAAAAAAAAGAATATTTAACCTTATATAATTCTTACTATAAAAAGTAAATTCCAAAAAAAATAAATAAATAAATAATAATTTTTAAATAAAATAAACTTCAAAAAAAAATAAACTTTATTCCCTAACAGGTTTCTTCATAATTACTTTAATAGTAGGCATATTTTTTTCAAATCCCTTATCTCGATATAAATATTCACAAGGTTCATTAACAAAATCTCTAAAACCTGCTAATTTAGCATTTCCTTCAATTTCACCAGCATCTAAAGTTTGAATAACAGTAATAGGTTGATCAATTACAATTTCACATTCAGATCCATCTTTTAAAACTCTAAATATACCAAAAAAACCTTTTGGAGTTAAAAATTCAACTGGACAATTTAATATTGTACATTTATCAAAAGATTTTTGTTCGAAATTACGAATTAATGAAATGTGTGATGGATGAATTGTCATTACTCCTTCTTCATCTTCGTGATTATCTTTTCCATCTATTATTAGTGTATTTGACATTTAAATAAAAATTTTTTTTTTATTTTTTTTAATAATTAATATTCCTTTTAAATTATAATAAATATTTAACTTAAAATATATTTAAATTATATTTTATATTTTCTTCTTCTTTTTTTTATTTTGGTTTGTGATTTAAATTTTATAAATTCTATTAAGATTTTTATATGTTGTTCAAAATTAATTGAAATTATTTTTTTAATATTTTCTTTAAATTTATTTATCCATTCATTATCACTTATTTCAATAATTGAAGGTCTATTTTCAATTATAGGATTTATTAATTTTATTATTAAATCCTTTAAATTATTATTTATATTTATACTATTTATTTTTTTAATTCCATTATTAATGAAATTAATAATATCATTTTTAGAGCTTTGAATAATTTTTTGATTTTCATCTTTAATTCTTTTAATTAAAAATTCTTTATTTATCATATAATATAAAATACAACCAAATCCAAAAAAATCTATTTTATTACTATAAGTAGAAATAATTGTGGCATTTTTTTCATAATATTCAGGGCCCATATAATTATAAGTTCCATTTGATAAATAAATTAATTTTTTTTCATTTATTTTATAAATTTTTGATAATGAAAAATCTGAAAGTTTAACTCTAAAATTTTCACATAATAATAAATTAGCTAATTTTATATCAAAATGAGTTATTGAATTTAAATTTAATATTTCAAGACTTTTAACAATTTGATAAGAAAAATAATTAATTCCTATTTCAGGAAGTTTATTAATCCATTCAAATTGTTTTAAATTTATAAAAATCATTATAAAATTTTTCAAGAAATAATTATAAAAAAAAATATTTAAATCTTGAAATTTAGCATTCTCCATTAATAATATTTGAATTTCTTTATTTTGATATTCTAATGTTTTTTCTTTTAATCCTTTTATAATATATGATGATTTGCAATTTAAAATTATTTTTATTTCATTTTTTATATTTATTTTATTTTCATTTTTCAATTGATTATTAAATAATTTCAAAACGATATTTTTATTATTTAATAATACTAAATAAACACTTCCAAATGATCCTTTTCCAATTATTTTTTTAATTTTAATATTTAGTTTATTTTCAATCAATTTTTCTAATATCCCATTATTATTTTTTACAGACATTTATCATTAATTCATGAAGCCTTAATTATTAAACCTTAAATTTGAAAATATTTATTTATACAATATAAAAAAATTAATTATATAAATAAAATAATTTTAAAAAAATTAATATTAAAATAAATATAAAATATAAAAATTGAAATAAATAAGAATATAGAATTTTAAATTAAATAAAATATATTATTTTATCAAAAAGCATCTTTTAAATTAACCAATTTTTCCAAAAAAAAAAATAAATAAATTTTTGTTTTTTTAAAAAATAAAAAAAATGACAAATGAAAATTCCAATATAAAAATAAATAATGTAATAAATCGTTTTTTACCAATAAGTGAAAGTGTAATAAAAGGATTAGAACCAGAATCAAAAATAGATGATTTTAAAATATTAAAATTATTAGGAAAAGGTTCATTTGGAAAAGTATTATTATCAGAACACAAAAAAACAAAAGTAAAATATGCAATAAAATTAATTGATAAAATGGACAAAAATAATTTAGAAGGAAAACCATATTTTAGAAGAGAAATAGAAATAATGTATAAATTACATCATCCAAACTGTATTAAATTATATAATCATTTTGAAGATGAATATTATTGTTATTTCATAATGGAATATTTACAAAATGGAAATTTATATGATTTATTAAAAAATTCCCCAAATAAAATTTTACCAATTGATAAAGTATCTCATATAATAAAACAATTAATATGTTCAATATATTATTTACATAATATGAATCCACCAATTATTCATAGAGATATTAAACCAGAAAATATTTTATTAGATAATAATAATATAATTAAATTAACTGATTTTGGTTGGAGTAATTATATAAATTTAACTGAAGTTAGAAATACTTTTTGTGGAACTCCTTTATATTTAGCACCAGAAATTATTATTGGAAGTGGACATGATTATAAAGTTGATATTTGGTGTATTGGTGTTATTATTTTTGAATTATTAATTGGAAGAATTCCTTTTATAGGAAAAGATAGAAATACTTTAATGAGTAATATTGTTAATGGAAGAATTTGTTGGGATAATAATATTGATATTGATGCTAAGGATTTAATTAGTAAAATCTTAATTGTTGATCCTAATTTAAGAATTTCTTTGGAAGAGATGATTAAACATAATTTTATTAGGAAATTTTGTGGGAATTGTGATTTAGATTTAGTTAAACCTTCTAATTTTGATTTTTATGAACCTTATATTATTTCTAAAGATACTCCTTATAGTTATTTTGAAAGAATAGAAGAAAAAAAAAGGAAATTAAAAGAAGAAAATGAAAAGAAATTAAAAGAAGAAAATAAAAAGAAATTAAATGAAGAAAATGATAATAATAAAGATATTACACCTATTGGTAAAAGTAAAACTTTTAATAATAATGATTTAATGAAAATTGAATTAAAAACAATGAAAAGAGAAAATGATAATTTATTTAAATTATTTGCTCTTTCTCAATATATAAATAAAAAAAATTTAGAAGCTTTAGAAAATAATAATGTTATTATTTATAGATTAGAAAATAAGAATTTTATTCTTGAAGATGAAATAAATGAAAAAGAGAAAATTATTAAAGAAAAAAATAATGAAATTCTTGAATTAAAAAAGGAAATTGCAGAAAAATTTGAATTATTAAAACAAGTAAATTCATTTATGGAAAACCAAGAAAATAAAAAATTAAATAAAAATAAACAAACAACAACAAATAATCAAATAGTAAAATAATAGAGAAAAAAAAATTAAAAAGTTAAATAAGATATTTAAAACAAATTTTTTTGATTAGAATTTTATTTATTTTTAATTTATCAAATCTATGTAAATTATAATTAAAATAGAGTAAAATAATAACATATTACTTAATTAAGAAAATAAAATGTTATTTATTATTTAAAATTTATTATAATTGAATAATAAAAATAATATTTAAATTTTATTTTTTTCCTGTTACTGGTCTCTTTGTTCCAGCTTTTGGTGTTGGTCCAATTAATTTATTTTTTTCTAACTGTGCTTTTAATTTTTCAATTTCTGCTTTCATGTGTTCAATTGCAGCTTTTAATAGTGAAATTTCTACATCTTTTTTTTTATCTAGTTCTTCTAATTTCTTTAATCTTTCTTCATAAGGTTTAATTTGTTCTTTAAAAAATTCTTCAAGATCTGCCATTAATATTTTAAAATATTATATATTTATTATTTATATTAGAATAATTAAATTTTATGAAAAAAAAAATATATTTTATTAAAAATACCAAATTTGAATTAAACCATCATCTGAAAATGAAGCAATTGTATTATCAATTAAATTAATAAAACCATTTATATAATAAAAATGTGCTTCTTTTATTAATTGAATACATTTAAAATTTTTTATACTATAAATTTTTATATCATTACTTATTCCTCCAATTAAAAATACTTTTTTCTTTTTTATTAATTTTATACATTTTATAACAAATGAATTATAAATTATATTAATAATTCTTTTTAATTGTATTGAAATTATTAATAAAGTATAAATATTTTCTCCTTTAACTATAATTTTATCATCATCAATTATACATAATGAATTATAATTGGTACAATATGTCTCTTTAATATGTTTAATAATTTCAAAATTATTTAAATTCCAAAATTTTGTTCCATCATATCCAGATGATATTAAAATATTTTTATTATCTAATAATAATATTGAATTTACATAATCTGAATGTTTTAATATTATTCTCAATTGATAATTATTTTTATTATATTTTTCCTAAATTTTAATTGTTTTATCATATGAACAGGAAATAATATCTTCATTATTTTTAAATATTATTTTTCTAATAAAATCATCATGAGAATTTTTTATTATGCTATTTTTATGAAATTGATTTTTATTTTTAATCCAAGTTATAATACTTTTATCTTTTGAACAAGAAATAAAATTATTTTCATCCTTTATATTAATAAATGTTATTTCATCATTATGAGAGTTTTCAATATTTTGTAATAAATCAAAGTTAATATCATAAATTTTAATTGATTTATCTTTAAAAAATGTTATTATATTTCCAGAAGGAAATTGAGATAAAAATATTATTTTACCATTATTTAAATTTATTGTATCAAGTTTTTTTAAGCAAATATATGGTTTTTCAATTCTTTTATAATCATTATTTTTTGAATTTATTTGTTTCTTTGTATTGAATTTATTATTATTAATACCATTGAAAATATTAATTAATAATTTTTTAAATAATTCTTCAAAATATTGTCTGTTTTTTAATTTATTAAAATATATATTGTTTATCATATTTTCTTCAATATTTGTTCTTAATATTTTAATTTCATATATATAATTGTTTATAAATTGTTCATATAAAAAATTTGGAAAAAGGGTTTTTTAATTGATATAAATTATTCGAAATAATATTGAATTTATTTGAAATAAATAAAATTGTAATTGAGTTAAATGCTCGAAATATTTTAATCTTATAATTTTGATTTTTGTATTGTAGATAAAAAGATT
>JAJMZS010000339.1:0-66263 GCA_023807205.1 Isotricha prostoma | reverse complement strand
AATCCCCAATCCCCAATCCCCAATCCCCAATCCCCATGGAAATAAATATATTTAAAAATGTTTGATTTAAAAATAATTTAATAAATGTTTTGAAAAATTTTATCTAATTAATAATTAGATTATGAATAATTATATAAAATAAAATAATAAAAATAATTTAATAATTTTTTAATGTCAACAAATTCAGAAAAAAGTCATTCATTTTTTGTAATTGATTCAACTAATACATTTTCAATTGAAGATGATGAAATTTTAAAAAACAATTTAAATAATCTTTTTAAAAAAGTAGAGATTGATGAAAAAATAATTGAAAATTTTATGAATAATTTATTACAAAAAACAATTGAAAATTTTATTGATAATTTCTTTGAGAAAATAATAAAAAATGCAATAAATAATAATACTAATAATAGTTTGTTTTCTCTATGTACATATATATCAAAGCAATATTTAAGAAATACTCCAATTTCAAAAAAAGAATGTGAGAATTTAATAAATTATTTTTTAATACATCAAAAATCAATATCAGAAAAACAAATATATCAATTTACAAAAAATGATATAATAAAGTTAGGTCAATTAATTTGTTTTATTTATAAAAAATTCCCTACTTTTAAAATTAAAAATGAAAATGATTTAAATACAAATTTTAAAAATTCAAATTTTATAGATGTAATTGCAGATTATCAAAATTATTGTAGAGAAAAGAATTTAAAACAAGAAGAACATTTAAAAGTTTTAGTATGGAAACAACTAAGGAAAAATTATAAAGTTCCACCTGAATTATTATTTATGAATTCAATTTTTTGTTATTCTTTAACTGTTGTTTTTGATTTAGATATAATTGTTGAAAATTTTAATCACGAAGAGTTTTTTCTTTTTATTTTAATATTATTTAATTTAAAATATATTTTCAATACTATTCAAAATATTAAACTTTATTTAACAAATCATAGATGTCTTCAACAATTTATTTATTTGTCACAAAATCATTTAATTAAAACAGTAATAAAAAATCAATGGAATACTTCAATAACAAAAATAAATGAAAATATAAATTTAAAAAGAGAATGGAGTTTTGAAAATGATTTTATAAGAAGAAATGATAATATAGATAAAATGAGAAGTGTTTTTCCAAATTTTAATTCTTCTTCTATTTTAATGCAAAGAGAATATGTAATAAATAATATTAATAAAAATGAAAAGTCTTTTGAAGAAATAATAAAGGATAATAAACTTATTTTACAAATAATGATTATAATATGTTATTACTTTTCCAAAATGTGTAATGATAATATTTTAAAAATAAATAAATTAGATTTTACATTAATTGATAGTTTAAATGAAGAAATTGTTAAAATGCTTAAAACAATTTTTGAATTAAAACCTTCATCTAATTTCCATATCATTGATCTTTTATCTCATTTAAATTCACTTTATGAATTAAATATTGAATTTAATAGTTTAGATTCAAAGACTTTTGAAAAATTAATAAATTATATTTTTGTGAATAAAAAATTAATTGAGTTACAAATTTCATTTTTTACAGAAGAATTAGTTTATTATACTGGAAGTATATATAAATTATACAATAATTTAGATAATCATATTAAAAATTATGAAATAAATAATTCAATTAATGATGATGAAATCACTAATTTATTTATTCAACAATTTGAAGATAATTATTCAAAAAATTTATCTTTATTTTTTATTTTAATAAAAGATAAATTAAAAATTGAACGTTTATCACTTTTTTTTGATATTCCTCCTATTATTATAATCAATGATAGATATTTTTTTATTTTAGTAAAATTTATTTTGAATTTTTTTTTATTACTTGATAATAAAAATTGTAAATTAAAAACTATAAAGATTTTAGCTCCTTATCTTAATTTTGATGGGAGAAATTTTCCTGGAATTGATGAATTATTAAACGAAATTAATATAGAAAAAAATAATTTTTATTTAAAAGAACTTTCACTACAATTTCAATTTTATCATATTGAAAATATTTATCATTTATTTTCTTCTTCTTTATTAAAAATTACTCTTGGTGATTTAGATGAAAAAACTTTTATAAATGTTGTTAAATATTTAAGTAAAATCAGTTTTACACAAATTTCTCAATTACAATTTTTAAGTTTAAGTCTTTTAAATATTATAACATCATTTTCAAGTTTAAAAACACAATTGAAAAAATTATTTTCTATTCATTTCTTTTTTTTAGAAGAAATATATTTATATAATAATTTAATTATTAATAAAAATGAAGCTAAAGAACTTTTAGAAATTTTAAATAATAATTGGACTAGAGTAGTTGGATTTAGTTTAATAAATTATATGAATGGAATTGATGAACTAAATGAAGAAGAAACATCTAAATTAATTTATTTCAAAGATAATAAAACAAACAAATATTATTTTCTTTATAAATTATTTAAAGGAAATAAAAAGATTTTAAAGAATATTTATCCTTTTTTATTTTTAAGTGACAAATTAACTTTCGTAAAAAATTTTAATAAATAAATATTATATTTAATTGAATAAATTGATATAATAATATTTGATAATATATAAATTAATAAATAATTAATTATTTAAAATTAATAATTAAATTTAAAAAAATTTTAAAAGAGTATTTTTTAAGATTAGACCTTCAAATTAAAATTATTTTTTAAATGAAAACTAATTGTTTAAAATAAATAATTCTAAATTTCAAACTTTTTTTATTATATAGATTAAAAAATATTAAAATTTGAATATTAATTTTTATAATTGTAATATATTATTTTAAATCTTATAAATAATAATTAATTAAAAAAAAGATGAAAACAAATAATGATATAGATATAGTATTAATCATAGATAATAGCCCATATACATTAACAGTAGAAAAAACAGCCCCAATTTCACAATTAATAAATGCAATTTTTGAATCATTTAAATTAAATCCAAAATTTAATGAAATTACATTTCAAAATAAACCACTTAAATCATCTGATAACAGACAATTAGTAACTTTAATTCAAAATAAAAATAATTCACTATTTTATATTAATAAAAAAAGTATTTTAACTTCTGTAGGAAATAATTTAATAAATAGTAATAATCAAATATCAAAAAAATCATTAAATAAAAATCCACTTTCACAATCAATGAATAATAAAAGACCATATAAATTAAATCCAAATATTCAAGAAGAAAATAATTTTATAAAAAAAAAAAATACAATGAATAATCCAAATCAAAATAGAAATATTTTTAATGAATATAATATTGTAAAAACAAATACTCCAAATATTGAAAAATTAAAAATATCAAAATTTCATCATAATAAACATTATTCTATGGGAAATAATATTTTAAGTTCTTCAAGAAAAACAAGAAATAGAAATAATGATTTAATGAAAGATTATTTTTCACAAGATAATTTTTCATTAAGAAATAAACCAAAAAACTTTTCATTAGGAGAACTTGAACCATATTTAACTAAAGAAAGTTCTAAAATTATAAATGATTTTTATTCAAATCAACAATTTGTTAGAAATTCTTCTCCTTATATTAGTGAACATGAACAAAGAAAAATTGAAGAGAAAGAAAATAAAAAAAAGTTTTTAAATAAAAAAGGATTTTTTGTTTCTGTTGGTAAATATTCAATGAAACCTAATTATATTCAAAATTATGTTCAAATGACTCCTAGTGAAAGTCCTTTAAATTTTAAATTTAGAATGGAAAATAAAAATAAATGGATAACAAAAAAAGGATTTATTAATGCTTAATTTATTGACTATAATTTTTAAGTTTTATATTTTTTTTAGTGAATAAATTTTATATATCTTTTTTAAAGATTAAATATAGAATATATTTTTGATTACTTTTTATATTATAAATAAATATTTAAATTATTTTACATAATATATCTATAATTAATACTTTTTAAAAATGTTGAAAAAAAATGAAACAATTGAAAATATAAATAACTCAATGGATTTAATTAATAAATATGCTGAAAATTTAAATACTTTAGAATTAAAATATAAATTACTTCAACAAGAAAACAATGATTTATTACAGAATTTAGAAATAAATAAACAAATTATTAAAAATTTTTTTAAAAATACTCCATTTGATAAAAAATTTAAAGAAGTTTTATCTAAAATTCAAGAAGAGAATAAGTTATTATATGAAAAAATTGATAAATTATCAAATGAAAATAAAAGATTAATAGTTACAAGTAGTAAAACAAATATATATAAAAATCAATTAGAAGTTGCAAAAGGAAAAATATTTATTTTTGAAAATATATTAACTGAAAAAGAAAATATTATTAAAGATTTAAATAAACAATTAGAGTCAAAAATAAATTATGAAAATGAAATAAAAGAAGAAAATAATGAAAATAATGAAAATAAAGTAAAATCAGGAAAAAAATATATTCATGAGATTTATATTACAGAACCAAATATAGCAATAAATAATATAAATGATACTCTTCAAATTTATAAAGAAGTAAATTTAAATTTGTCAAATCAAATAAAAATGTTAAAAGAAACTTTACAAAAGAAAAATTCAGAATTACAAAAAGTATCATTAGAATTATATAATAGTCAAAAAGAAATATCAGAATATAAACAACAAAAAAATAATGCAGATATAATATCTCAATTAAGTTTAAATAAAGATTTATCAAGTTCAAAAAAAGATAAAAGTTCATTTTCAAATACATTAGAAAATAAAAATTCTATAACAAATAATAATGCATCTTCTGAAATGAGTAAAAAAAAAAAATCTTTATATGATGAAATAGAAAGATTAGAAGGGATAAAAAAATCAACAAAAGAATTAAATGAAAAAGAATTTGATTTAACTTCAGAATGGTTTGATGCATTAAAACATTGTAATATGAGTCAAGAAGAATATGTAAATTATTGTAAAAATAAAAAAACTCAAAAATTAACTGATGTAATAGAATATTTATATAAATATTTAATTGATAAAAATTTACAAATTAAATTAATGGATGAAGAAAATGAACAATTAAATATTGAAAATTTAAGATTAAATAAAGAAAATATTGAATTATGTGAAGAATGTGATAGAGTAAAAAAAATTGATGGAAATTCAACTTTTGTAAATGTTGATAATAATATTACTCATAATAATATTAATATTAATATGATGTTAGATTATATGAAAGAAGTTAAACAAACTATTACTTCTAGTGAGTTTGTTGATGGAATTGTTTTAGATCAATTAGATTTTTCAAGTGATTTTATTAATAATAATAATAATAATAATAATTTAAATTTAGAAAATAATTTTAATAATAGTTGTAAGGAATTTAAGAAAAAAAATATTACTAAGAGAAGTATTAGTGAAAGTAAAATTCCTTTAAAAAAAAATTTAAAAAATAAGAAAGATAATTCAAATGATTGTAATAATAATATAAAGAAAAATCAAAAAAAATAAAGTGATAAAAGTATAAAGTAAAGTTTATTTTTTTATAAATGATTTTGTGAATGTAAATTCAAAAAAATAAAAATTTATTTATTTTTTCTTCACTATAATAAATGTATTTTATATTATATTTATATCATAAAAAAATATTTGAATAAATATAAATTAACAATATCTAAATAATTAATAAATAAATAATATATAAAAATAAAATTATATTTTATAAACAAAAACAATAAAAAAAGCTACTCAAATTTAAAATTTTTTTGTATATACTCTCTAATATCTTTAAAAGAAAATCTCTTATTTTCATCTAATTCAATCATATGAATAACTAAATCTTGTAATTTATTAGAATAATTTCTTCTAATATTTCTTTTAACAATATTACTAATAGTATTCATATTATAAATTTCTCTAATTTCATTTAATACATTAATAGAAAGAGTTAAAGAATAAATTAAACATAAACCAAGTGAATAAACATCACTTTTATATGCATTATGCAAAACATCTTTTTTTCTATTTTTTAAACAATTATATAAAATTGGACTCATATATAATTCACTTCCTCTAATTGTACATTCTTCAATTTTAAATTTTAAATTTTTTGCTTCTCCAAAATCAGCAACTTTAAAAATATCATTTGAATAAATTAATATATTTTGTGGTTTAATATCTCGATGAGCTATTCCTTCTTTTTCTAAATAAATTAAAGCATTTATTATTTGATTTAATATTTTTATAATCTCAATTTCTGAATAATAATTTTTTTTTTGATTTCTTTTTTTTATTTCATTATTCCAATCACTTAATGCTAATTCCATTAAAACATAAATTGAATAAGTTGTTGAATCTAAACATTTATATTCAATATTATATATTTTCATTATATTTTCATGTGTCTTAGAATATATTAATTCAAATTCTTTTTGAAATTGTTTAACTTCTTTTAAACCATGACAAATTATCTTTTTTAAAGCATATTGTTCATGTGATAATTTTTTTTCAATTAAATATATTTTTCCATATGAACCTTCGCCTATTGGATTTTGAATTATATAATTTTCTATATTAAATAAAGGAATTGTTCCTTGTTTTATTATTAAATTTAGTTGATCTGGAGAAGTCATTAAATCTAAATTTTCTGTTATTGTAGAACTTGCATATGAAAATTGATTTAAAGTTATTTCTCTTATTGTAGGAATATTTATGAGATTTTTATTAATCTTTTTATTATTTGCTTCTTGAATATTTAATATTAATTTTTTATCTATTAAATTATTATTGTTATATTCATTTAAATTGTTTTCATTTAGATTTTCAATTGTTTCATTTAAAGAATTCATTTGTTTTATTTTATTTATTTCTTCATTTAAAGTCTTTTCATCTTTTGATTTTGATTTATAAAAATAATCATTTTTATTAAAAGTAACTCTTTTAATATTAGTAGAAGAAAAATTAGAATTTTTATTATTATTTTTATTATTAACTAAAGAAATATTTGTAATATTATTATTATTATTATTCACAAAACTAATATTATTTTTAATATTCAATTCATCATTTGAAAAATTGCATTGTGAATTACTTTTCTTATGATTATATAGTCTTTGGTTAGAACTTCCTTTTCTAGATTTTCCATCTCTTTCTTCTAAAATTTCAATTAGAGTTTGATATTGTTTTTTTCCTTTATTATTGCTAAAATTATTTTGATTATCTAATTTTTTAAAATTATGACCTTTATTATAACTATTATTTTTAGTCATTTTATGATTATCATCAATATTTAAATTTTTAGAAAAAGATTTTAAATTATTAATACTTTGATTATTTAATCCAGAATTATTTCTATAAAAAGAATCATTTTCAATTGAATTATTCCTTTGATTATAAGATAAAATTTTAACTCCTCCAGAACTACTTCTTATATTTAAATTATTATTATTATTATTATTTTGATTATTATTTATATTTGATTTATCAAAATAATTATAATTAAAAAATAATCTTCCATTAAAAGAAATTCTCTTTTCTCCAGTTTTTCCTCTTAAACTAGGAAATTTATCATCAATTAAATAATCATCTTTTTTTTCAAATAAAGTTCCCCAATAACTTTTTTTATTTCTAAAACGTGTTTTACATAAAGGACAAGTCCAATAAAATTTATCAGAAAAATTCATAGCTTTACATTTAGAACAAACTATAATTTCTTTTTTATTTAAAATTCCTTTATATAATTCTCCATTACATCCATCTTTATGATAAAAATTTAATTCTTTAATATTATTAATTTTACAACAAGGTAATTCATTAGGATAAATTTTCTTTTTAAATAATAAAGCTAATTTAATTGATCTTTTAATAACTTGCATTTCCATAGGATTAAATATTTTAGCATTACTTTTAAATTCTTTTTTACAAATTCCACAATTCCAAATTATACTATTTGGTTTTGCTCTAAATCCACAATTTTTATTTATACAAATTAAATAATTTGTATTTAAATCTAAATATAAAATATTTTTACATTTTAAACATTTCATAGTATCATTTATTATATTTGAACAATGATATTTTTCCCAAGTTGCTGGTAAAATATTTGGATTTTTATCTTTTGAAATATAACTTGAAAAATATTCAATTTTATCATAATTACAATATAATAATATTTTATTTGAAAAATAACATTTTTTACAATTAATACATATTAAATGTGTTATTATTTCTTTATTTTTTTCATCTGGAATTTCTATTAATTTTGAATTTAATGTTTCACATGAATGATATGCATATTCATCAGTGTGAATACAATGTTTTCTATATTGTTTTAGAAAATCAAATTTTTTTGGATTTTTTTCATATTCATTCCATGCTTTTGATAAAAAATTATAATTTTTTATATATTTTTCATTTATTATTTTATCTGCTTCTAATAAGATATTTTGAAATTTTTCTTCTATTATTTCTTTATTTGAATATAATTCATTTAATATTATTTCAGATGTTGAATTTATTTCTGATAAAAATTCTTCTTTTGATTTTAGGAGAATATATGGTAATTCATCTTCAAATTCAATATTAAAAATTTCTATTATTTTATCATGAGGATTTATTCCATTTTTTGTATGATATCGAAATTCATGCCTTGGCTTTGGAGGAAAATTTAAGGTTTTATTATAAGGAGAATTTATTCTTTTTGGTTTTATATTTAATAGATTACTATTTGATGTTGATAACATTTTTTTATTATTTATTTTTTAATTTTTAATTTAAATATATTTAATTTAATATTTAAAAATTTTTTTAATATTGTTTTATTTAAAATATGGAAAAAAATTTTATTTTAATTAAATTAGAAAATTCATATTATTATCCTGGTGAAATAATAAAAGGAAATATATATATAAATATAGAAGAAGAAATTAAACCAGGAATAGAATTTAAAATAAAAGGAAAAAAAATATTAAAAGCAAATCCAGATTATATTACTTCATATACAAGTGAAGAAAATGAAAAAGAAGAAATTAAAAATATTGAATTAAATAATACAAATAATAATAATGATAAAGATTCAGAAGATGAAAATAGTAATAATTCAAAAAGTATTAAATCAAAAAAAAAAGAAGAAGAAGAAATAGAAAAATCAGAAAAAAAAGAAGAAGAAATAGAAAAATCAGAAAAAAAAGAAGAAGAAGAAATAGAAAAATCAGAAAAAGATAAAGAAGAAATAGAAAAATCAAATTATAAATATTATGATAATATAGAAATATTTAATATTAAAACAAATATTTCAAATGAAAAAATAAATATTGGACAATATATATTTCCATTTATGTTTAAATTAAATAAAAAAATTCCAGGTACGTGTATTTTATTAGAAAGAAATATATTTGCAGAAGTATATTATTCAATAAGAATAAAAATGGAAAATTTAAATGGTAAAATTATAAAAAATAAAATACCTTTAATTATAAGGCAAAATGAAAATGATTTTAATTACAAACAAGAAAATAAAATAACTAAAAATGATAATGCATCATGTTGTTGTAAAAAAAGTAAAGTAATAGTTAATTGTAAATTACCAAAAAAATATTATTTATATGGAGAAAAAATAGATTTAAATTATTATTTAGATAATAAAAAAGGAAATAAGGAAGGTGAATCAACAATAATAATTTTATATAAGAAAATTATTTTACATCCTAATAAAAATGATATGATTGAAATTCCTATAGAAATATTAAAAAAAGAAAATTATTCTAAAATAAAAAGTAAAGAAGAATTTTCAATTAATTTTAATTTAGATTATCAAGGAAAAACAATTAATAAAGAAGCTTTAAATATGAGCAAAAATTATAAAATAATAAATAATATTAATTTAATAAAATATTTATGTTGTAGTTGTATAAATGATTTATTTTCAGTAGAATATGAATTTTATATTAAAACAAATTTAGTTAAGTGGACTTTAGATGAAATTGGAGTCTTTATTTCTACTATTTTTTATCCTCCTAATAATATTTCTGATTATTTAAAAGAGAAAATTTTAATTAACTTTAATGGAAAAAATATGGATATTACTAAAATAAATTTTAATGATTTAGCAAATTTTACTAATGATGATGAAATTAGTTTTGGTAATAATTTAAATGAAAATAATAATTCTTCTTACTTAAATAATTCTTCAAGAAAATTTAATGAACAATTATCTCAAAATACAAAAAAAGAAATTAAAAATAGTTTTAATAATTATTCATTTTCTGAACAATCAAAAAATTCTAAATCTTTAAAAAATAATAATAATAATATTAAAAAAAATTATAATAAAGATTGGATTGATAAAGAAATTGATTTGAGAACAATTGAAAATGAAATATGAAATAATATTTTTGTAAATGTAATTATTTTTGAAAATATATTTTTTTATTTTTACAAAAAAAAAATGTTTAATAATTATATATTTAAATAATTAAGAGTTATAAAAAAATTTATTTTATTGAATTCAAGAATAAATATTTTTAATTCCAAAACACAAAAGTTTATTACCTAATTAATTTGAATATATAATTCAAAATACCTTTCGAGGTAATAATAATAATATTTAATTAAATTTTAAATTAAAAATTGTAATATATATATCAAGAAAATTTATTAGGATTTAATTCTGAACTTAAAAGCATAAAAAAATTCATATTATCAATTTTACCTTTTTCATTATCAATATCCAAATTATTTAAATAACTATCATAAGTAATTTCTTTCATCATTTCATTCCATTCATTAATATTTTTATTACAATCATCACAATCATACTCAACTTTATTATTACATATATTATTATCAATATAACTAATATTATTATTATTAATATTAATATTTTGAATATTAATATTATTATTATTAATATTACAATTATTAATATTATTAATAATTTTATTGTTATTATTATTTTCAATACAATCTTTATCATGTATACTATCAATAGTTTCTTTTTCTATACTATTACAAATAGATAAATTAAAATTGTTTAAATTATTATTTTTAAAATGTCTTTTATAATGAATTCTCATATTTCCTTTCTCAGCAAATTTTTTTTGGCAATTTTGAAAAGGACATTGAAAAGGTTTTTCTTTTGTATGAGTTCTAATATGATCTAATAAAACACTTTTTTTTCCAAATTTTTTTCCGCAGTTCTCACATTGATGTTTTCTATTAATATAAATATAATACTTACTTGACTTTCATATGAATAATATTAATATGTTCTTTTAAATGACCATTTGATTTATATGTTTTATCACAAAAATTACATTTGAATTTTTTTTTTATTTCATGTCTTGACATATGGGCTTTTAAATTTCCATTTTCATTAAATGATTTATGACAAATATTACATTTAAAAGGTTTTATTCCAGTATGTGTTCTTATATGAACATTTAATCGAATATTTGAAGAATATTTTTTTTCACAATTTGGATAAGGACATTTAAATGGAAGAATCTTATTGTGAATTGATGAGATATGAGTTTTTAAATTACTTTTATTTGAAAAGAAATTTTCACATATTGGACATTGGATTTTTTTTTTGAGTTTATTGGATTTATTTTCATTTGATGGGAATATTATTTGTTCTGAAGACATTTTTTTTTATTTAATGTTGTTAATTTTATATATTAATTTATTAGGTTAAATAAAATTAAAATATTATTATACTTTTTGAAAAATGATTTATTTTTTATGCAAATTTATTTTTTATATATTTTTATCTGATATATTCAATATTAATTTATTTTTTATTTTTTTCAATTGCAATATTAATAATAATTTTTATTATTTGGTATTGAGCCAAAAATGTATAAATAATGCATGAATAAAAAAAATTTAATTTAATCGACACAAATATGAAATCAACAAATGAAAATGAGAATCAAAATACAAATGCAAGACTTGATTTGATAAAACAAAAATGTGAAGAGGAATGTAAATCTCTTTTAAAGAGGAATACTTTTGCTCTGAATTTAATGAATGAAATAGGAAAATATTTAGACAAAGATTTTATTGAATTCAAAGAATTTGATATAAATGACAACTGGAATGAATTTCAGGAATTATTTGATTACTTTTGTAGTTGATACTGAATTAACATTCGAGAAGTTAGATTATAATGGCTTGTGGGAAAAAGTAAATTTTTTATTAAATGAAAATAAGAAAAATTCAGACCAATTAAATAAAACTATAGAAGAATTAAATGAAACTAAAGATGAATTAAAGAAAAATAATGAAAAATTAAATGAAACTAAAGATGAATTAAAGGAAAATAATGAAGAATTAAAGAAAATGAAAAAAAATAATATCAATTTAACTGTTAGAATAGGAAATTTGGAATCAGAATTAAAACAAATCAAAATTCGATCCCTTTATAAGGGTATTATTGATGGTTTTTCTTTTTTATATAATATTAACCTTAATAATAATTACTATAACAAATTAAATTTAGTAGTAGATTCATTAAAGAAAAAGTATGAGAATAATAAAATTGTAAATGAATTCAAAGACTTCCTATATGATATTTACAATTATTTAGATAGAGGGAATTATTTGGCCCATAATATTTCTGATAATAATGGTCCACTTGAATTAGTCTTTTCAATATTAGAAAAAACTGAAAAAAAAGATTATTCTATTGTTAAAGCAATTTTAAACAAGCTATCATTTAATAAATATTTAAAAAATGCTTTAAATACTTTTTATTCTCTGAATGATGAATCAATAATTAAGAACTATATCAACTTTTCTCTAAAAGAATTAGAAAGTTTATTTAATAGTAAAGAAAAATTTAACTAATTATTAAATTTAAATATTTTTAAATATGAAACAAAATTATCATAATTTTTTTAACTTTATTTTTGTTTTTTATTTATTTTTAATATCAATAAGTAGAAATTTCTAGAAAAAAGATAAGATTTATGGAGCAGCATACATGAAATATAAAATTAAATTTTAAACAAACTGATTTCAATAAAAATATATGTTTTGTTTATATTTATTATATTTTTTTTATTTTTTTTGATTAACTTTCTCAATTCCTTATAATAGTTTTCATAAATTATTAAAAATTTTTTTGAAAATAATTAGTTCTGATTATTCTAATTTATATTCATTCAATTTTTGATTTTATTTTTATTAAAAAAGTTAAATTTATATAATATTATTTTTGATAAATATTTAGATTTAATTTTTTTTTTTATTTTCTTATTTCTTTTTAAATTCATATTAATTAATAATAAAGTATATTTATTATTTTCTTGTAAATTCTATTATAACAACAATTTTTCATTTACAATTATTTTTAAATATATTATTATTTTTTGTTGCCAAAACATCATAATAGGTTAATAAATTTATTTTGATTTTTTTTCATTTTAATTAATATAAATTTCATTTATATTTTGGAAAAAAGCATTAAATTTTATAATGTAAATATTTTATAGTCATAAGGAAACAACAACAATTTATTATACAATAGATATAATAACTTAAAAAATATTATAATAAATAAGATTAAACTAAAATAATTTAAAAAAATTAAATATAAAATTTTTCTTATATATAATAATATTAGAATAATTAAATTTTTTCCTATAAGTATAATGATATATCAAATAAAAATTAAAAAGCAAAGGAAAGAATTCAATATTTTTCTACATTTTCATTGTTTTTATCATTATAATATTATGATTATTTTTATTTATAAATAACTGATTTATAAATAGATTTTTGAAAAATTTGTATATATTTTATTTTTATATTAAAAAACTTAGAAATTATTTTCAATTAAATTCATAATTTGTGTCATAAATTCTTCTGTTGTTAAAATATTTTGTGAAAAATCTTCTAAAATATCTTTAGTCAGTTCTTTAATACTATTAAAATTTTGTATTGAAGATAATATTTGATAAATAAAATTATAATGAGTTTGAGCTGATAAATTATTTTTAATTATATTTAAAAATTGAAACCATTTATTTAAATCATTGCTAATTAAACAATTAAGTAAATAATAAAATTGTTGTGAAATTAAATTTTGAATTTTTTTTGATTTTTCATCAAAATCAAATGAGTTTTTTATCTCATCTGTTAAATTTGAAAATATTGAATCAAATAAATCAATTAAAACTTTTCTTTTAAAATATTCTGAAGAAATTTCAATTAAAGTATTATTTCTTTCTTTTATATCCCATTTTTTTTTCATATTTATTTATTAAATTATTATATATATTATTTTTATCAGAGTGAATAATTATTCTTATATCTTGATTACTTGGTGAATATGAATTTGATTTATTATCTTTTAAAGAACTTAATCTTGATTCAATATTATAAGTAGAAAAAAAATTAACAGAATAATTATCATTATTATATAAAATATCATCATTACAATTATTTTCATCATAATAATTATTATTAACAATATTATTATTATTATCATAATTATTATTTTCATTATTTTTATTATTATTATTTTCATTTATATTATTATAATCATTATAATAATTATTATTTTTATTGATATTAATTTTATTACTTATTTTTGAATAATAATTCTTTTCAATTGTATTATCTAATTGTTGAATTGAAATATGATTTTTTCTACTTTCATGAAAATCTTCAAGTGAAAATTTTAATAATTCATATGCATTAACGCCATTACCACATTTCATCATAAATGAATTATATAAAATTGGTTCATCATTACCAAAAATACAATATGCAATATTAGAACATAAATCTTTATTTAAAAATATTTCAGTATCAATTAAATTTTTTTTACAAGAAAATTTTCTTTGAATATTAATATCATCTTTTACTTTTTCAACAAATAAAATTTTAGTTTCTTTTTCAATACAATTTCTTAAAAATAAAAAAAAAATTAAATCATCTTTATTATAACTTTCATCTAGGAAATATGAAAAAAATTTAATATCATCAAAATCATTTTTAAAATAATCAACACTTTCTAATAAATTAAGTGAAAATGAACAATTTGAGTTTTATTATTATATTTTTGAATAATAGAATTATAAACAAATAAAGGAAAAGATTCTTCATATTTTAAAGTAATTTGATAATCAGGATTATATTTTTTTTCTAAAAATTGATTTTTTAATTTAATAGTATCATCAACATATCTTATTGAATATAATTCTTCAATAAATAATCTTAATTCATTTATATTCTTTTTTTTTGCTCTTATTCCAATAATAATATTTAAATTAGAAAAGAATGTTGGATAATTTTTATTATATTTTATTGAATATTCATCTCTTCTTTTTGTATTTATTGACATTTCATTTGGTTTATTATTTATAAAGTTTAAAATTAAATAAAAAAAAACAAAAATATCAAAATATTATATCTTAAAAAAATAATTTAAATAAACATAAAAATAATTAAAACCAAAAAAATTAAATATTTATTTAATTTAATTTAAAAAAAAATCATTTATTTTCTCTTATCCAATCAAAAAAAAAAAAAAAAATGCACTCCAACTATTACAACAACAAATATTACAACAAATACAACAACAATTACAACAATAATTACTCAAATAAAAACAACAATTACAAAAAATATCGTCAAAGAAGAAAATTTAAAGACTTCAACCCAGATGATCAATATTTCCAAAGTATATACCAAACAAAAAACATAGATAAAGTAACAAAATCAACAGAAGAAGGTTTTACAGGATCAAAAGAAAATTGGTTTGACAATAATGAATTTTTTAAAAATCTCCCAGGTCATTCAGATATAGAAAATAAAAAAGATTATTATTTTAATTCCTATTCATCATTTAACATACATGAAGAAATGTTAAAAGACAAAATAAGAACAGGAACATTTAAAGATGCAATAATGGAAAATTCAGATATTTTCAAAGATAAAATAGTACTTGACATTGGTTGTGGAACTGGAATTTTATCAATTTTTGCTGCAAAAGCAGGAGCAAAACAAGTTTATGCAATTGAATATGCTGATATTGCAGATTATGCAAAAGAAATTATAAAAAGAAATAATTTAAATGATAAAATTACTGTTATTAAAAATAAAGTTGAAGAAACTGAATTACCAGTTGAAAAAGTTGATATTATTATTAGTGAATGGATGGGTTATTTTTTATTATATGAAAGTATGTTTGATTCTGTTTTATTTGCAAGAGATAAATGGTTAGATAAAAATAATGGTTTTATGTTACCTGATACTGCAAGTATTACTATTGCTACTATTGAAGATGTTGATTATAAAAAAAGTAAAGTTGATTTTTGGGATAATGTTTATGGAATTAATATGGATTGTTTTAAACAAACTACTATTGCTGAACCTTTAATTGATATTTGTCCTAAAGAAAGAATTAATAGTAATTGTTGTAAAATATTTGAAGTTGATTTGTTGAATGTTAAAAAAGAAGATTTAGATTTTTCTTCTTCTTATGAATTAACTTTTAATAGAAATAATGATTATTTTAGTGGAATTGTTGGTTGGTTTGAAACGGGATTTACTAAATTAGATAAAAAATTTAATTTGTCTACTTCTCCTTATTTAAAAAGTACTCATTGGCAACAAACTGTCTTTTATACTAAAAAAGATTTTGCTGTTAGTAAAGGTGATAAAGTTTTTGGGTCTATTGCTGTTAGAAAAAGTGTTACTAATTTTAGACAATTAGATATTAAAATTTCTTATCATGTTGATAATGGAAATAAGGATAATGAAGAAAATAATTGGTATCAATTATATAAAATTGTTTAATGTGGTTTTTTTTTTTTTTTGTGTTTTTTTTTTATTTTTTTTTTTTGTTTAAATGGTATTTAATGGGAGATTTTTTTTATTATGTTTTAGTTTTACTTTTTTTTTTTTTTGGTTTTTTACAAATTAAATTGATTTAGATTAAAAAAAAATAAATAATAAAAAAATTAAAAACATCAAAAAATTAAAATAAAAATAAATTAAATCTAATATATTTTAAATATCTGTCTAAAAATACAATAAATTTTATTGTCATAAGTTTTATTTATAATGATTTATATATTTCCATTGATATATATAATAAGCGAGAAAAAAATATCAAATCGTTATAATTATATTTAATACAATTTTACCTAGCAAAAAATTTATAAAATACAATAAAAGCTTAAAAAATTGAACAAGATTTTCCTGATTTTCCATCATCTTTTTCAATTATAATATCATCTTCTTCTTTATCTTCTTCTTCTTCAATATTTACATCTTCATTTTCTTCATTTTCATTTACATAACATACCACTCCATCTTCAATATGAAGAATGTTAAATTTTTTATAACTTTCAACTGGAATAATTTCAACCAGTTTATTATTATTTAAAGATAATTTATCTGTGAAAGATATTTTATGTTTTTTTCCATTTCCTTTTGAAATTATATTTCCAAAAATATCTATTCTATTTTTTTCATCTTCATAAAAATCAAGATTATTTTCAGAATATAATGTTGATATTGAATTACATTTTCTTACAATATCTTTCTCTTCAGACATTCTTATATAATTAAAATAAAATAAAGAAAAATGGAAATTAATTTATTTATTTTATGAAAAACATTAAAAAAAAAAATAAAATTTAAACCAAGTTTTTTATTGTATTTAATAAAATACAATTCTAAAACACTTTTTAATATAATTAACATTATAAAAGTAAGTTACTCTCAAAAAATATATAATAAAAATTTATTTACTTCCTAAATTATTATTTTCTTCATTTTGACTTTCTCTTATTTTTGCTTTTTCAGGATAAATTTTCCTAATTAATTCAATAACGAATGCCTCAAAATGATAAAAATACATTTCATTATAAGGAGTATCAAAAACAATATCATTATGTACACTATTATTTTTACTTCTACTTTTCTTTTTTTTAATTTTTTTTCCTAATCCAATATATTCATCATCATCTTCTTTATTATTTTCAGCTTCAAGTAATTTTGATAATGAAGTTGTTCTTTGTAATAAAGAAATTCTTTTTTTATTTCCTCTTTTAAAATTTTTATTATTGTTATCTTCATTTTCTTCACTTTTTTTCTTTTTTTCATTAACTGAAAAAATTCTTAATCTTTTATCAATTCTCAAATCAGAACAAAGATAATCAACTTTTTCAATAATTTTTTCAATATGAGAAGGCGTTTCATGTTTATAATCAGTTTGATATAAAATATTACTAATTTCAGAAAGAGTTAAATTATAATCTGCACATATTTTTAAAACTGTATTTGTAACTCGAAACATTTTCCAACAATCTTCTCTTAATTTAATTAATTTACTTAATTTTTCCATATCAGAAATAATATCAATTGATTGAATATAATCTTTCATTTCTTTTGAAAAAGGAATATTTGATTGATCCCATCCAGTCCAACATAATTCATAATCAATTATTTTTAAACAATCAGGAAAAGATAAAGAATGATCAATTGGTATTAATTTATAATAATTTTTCCCATCTTTTTTATTTTTTTTTTTAATAACTAAAATATTTTCTTCATTTCTATCACAATTACAAATTCTTATATCTAAAACTGCAATTTTATGAACTTGTTCAACAGAATATAAAGAAAAAGAAAAATTTGCAGCGACATCAGTTGATTTAATAAATTTTTGTAAAGAACCAAATTTTTTTGGTATAAAATTATATTTTTTACTTGAAGTAAAATCAAAATTATTAAGATCATCATTATTACTAAAATTATAATAAGAATTAACAATATTTTCTTTTAAAAAATTATAAACCATACTTCCTTTAATTTTATCAAAATTATTATTTTCCATTTCAATTAAATTCATATTAAATTTATTAAAACTTGGATGAGAAACTTCAACAAAAGTTGTAATAGGAACATCGAATTTTTTTTTATTATCTAAAAAATATGCTGCAAATTCTCTAATTGAGCCTTCTCCAGATAAAATTCCTTTTCTAAAAGTTTCAGAACCAAATTTATTAACATAACCTTTTTGATTATTTGGTGCAAAAGGTTCTTCATCAAAAGGTTTAAAAATTGCAATTGTTTGTTTATTTACATTTCTCATTAAATAAGTTCCACTTGTTCCATCTTCTAAAAATTTTGGTTTTAAACCAATTAAAAAACCATTATTTATTTCTTCTATTATATTTTGTAAATTAAGTGAACATGGAAAAGTTCCATAAAGTCTTATATTAAAATCATTTTGTTTATTTTGAATTTGATAATTTATTTCTGGATTTTTTTTTTCTACTATTTTATAATCTAACATTGTTAATTCATCAAATAATTCTATATTTGAAAAAAAAAGTTTTATATTTTTTAATGATACACCATGTACATTTGCAATTTTTTGTTTTAATTCTTTTATATGTGTCCATGGTTGGATTTTTATTTTAATTTGAAGATCTTCTGGTTGTGTTGTTTTAATTCCAAATTCGTCTATTTTATTTAATTTCACATAAAAGGATTTATATGATAATTTTTTGAGGCCTTCACTTACTGACATTAATTAAATTTTTGTTAATACTTTATATAGAATTATTGTTTATAGTTTAAAAATAATTAAAATTATGGTTTAAATTCATTTGTTAATTTAGTACATGTTGTTTTTAATTGAGTCATAATTTTATTTATGTTTATATCTTTTTTTAGTTCTTTATTTATTTTCTTTAATGATTCTGTTAAATTTTTATTTAAATCACATACTAAATCAATTATGTAACATTGGTTTATATTTAATATTTTAATTTTATCAAAGAGCATTATTGTGTAATTTTTAATGTCATTTATTATTTTTGATATACTATCTAATGTTATGTTATCATTTATTTGAATTAAAATTGTTTTTATAAATTCATGTATATTATTTAGTAACATTATTATATTTTTTGAATCATATATACTCTGATTACTATAATTACTTTCTTCTAAATTTTTTTCTGTTAATTTTTCATCATTTTCATTTGACATTTCAGAATAAAGTTGATTTATGTTTTGTTGATTTGTTTCTCTTATTTTTTCCCAATCATTTATATTCTCATTTATTTCTTTTAAATTTTCTAAATCTTCATTTTCATTTTCTATTTCTCTTTCTATTTCTTTTTCTTTTTCTATTTCTTTTTCAAATTCTTTTTTGATATTTTTATATTTTGGAATCTCTTTTTTTATATCTTTTATTGGGGATTTATTTAATTGTTTTAATTTTTCATTTTTATCATTTTTATTTAAATTTATTTGTTCTTTATATTTTTTAAGATCATTCTTTAATTCATTTTTCTTTTCATTTTTTTCTTTTTCATACTTTTGTGCATATTTTGAAATTTCTTCTATTTTCTTTTCAGCTTTATAACAAAATTTTTCAAAGAATATTTGTCTTGTTTTCATTTTTCTTTCTTGACCTTCAAAATAAATTATTTTTTTTTCTAAATCACAAATTTTATTTTCATAAGTTTTAATTAATTTTCTCCATACATCATCTTTATTTGATAAAGTATAATTTTTCATATATTTATTAATACAATTACTAAACATATGAATATTATTTAAATTTGTTTCTTGTAATTCATTTATTTTAGTTTCATAATAATTAATAATATCTTTATATTCACTTTCTTTTTCTAAAGCAGAATTTTTTAATTTTAAATCATTTATAATAAAATTTAAATCTTCAATTTGTTTTTTTGATTTTTCTTCATTTTGGTTTAAATTATTTTGTAATTTATTTTCTTTTAATTTTTGTATTTCTTCATTTTTATTTTTATTATTTAAATCATTGTTTAATTGATCAATTTTTTGATTTAAAGTATATATTTCTGCTTTATAAATTTGCATTTGATCAGATTGATTAATTGAAGTATTAATTATTGATGAATTATTTTTTTCTTGTGAAATATTTGAACTTTCATTTTTTTTCTTTTTAAAATTAATTTCTTGATTTAGTTTATTTTTATTTTTTCTTTTTGGATTAGATAAATTATATTTTTCTTCTTCATTTTTTCTTCCTGGTGTTCTTAATCTATTTTCAATCATTTTTTATTTTTTTTCTTTTAAATTGTTTTTAAAATTATAATTAAATTATTAAAATTAACACTATTTATATTAGTATTAAATAAAATGTTTTTGTTAAGAATTTGTAACTTTTTGTAAGCCATTAAAAATATTTATTCTTGCTGACATTGTACCATAATTATTATTAAATTTTAATATTTCTTTTCCATGAAAATTAAACTCATTCATAAATTTAGATGCCATAAATTTGCTTAATTTATTGGTTAAATAATTAATTCTTTCATCTTTATTTAATCCAATATACTTTAAATTTTTTAATATTTCAGTCCAATATTTGTTTGATAAATAATAATCAATTAATTCATCAAATATTTCAATTTTAAACAATTCAGAAAGTGAATCATCATTTATTTGTTGAGAATTATTTTGTAATTTTTGAATTTCAAGATGAATATTATTTTTGAATTGAATATATTCTTTTAATTTATTAATAATTTTTTCATTATTTGAATTTATTTTTATATGTTCTTCTATTTCTTCCATAATAGAAACAATTTGAATAAAACACATCCAACCTTCTATATATTTTTTATTTCGAATTAAATTTTTATATTTAAAAATATTTGATATTAAATTAATACCACTTTTTTCAATAATATCATTTTCATTTAATGAATGATCTTCCCAAATTTTATTCATTAAAAAAAAATTTAATATATAATCAATAAATTCACTTTTTTCAATAATAGTTAAAATAAAATTACTATATTCATTTAATTTATCTTTAACTCTATTTTGATATGTAGATAACTTATAATTAATTATAACTTTATCTAAATTATTTATCCAAGTATTATAAATATCTTTTTTATAACAATTAAAAATTAATGGTTGACTTTGATAAATAATTTCAATTATATTCTCATTTCCATTTAATTTCATATCTTTTCTTATTCCTTCTGATGAAGATGTTATTGTTGGATTAACAATAAAATCATCAGAAATTTCCATTTTAAATACTGGATTTCTTTCAATTATAAAAAATTGATTTGTTAAACTTACTGTTAATTTTTCAAATTTATTTCTAATAGAATTCCATTTATAAATTACTTTATTTTGTAAAATTATTTCTATATTTTTCTTTTTAATATTTTTTGTTTTATTTAATAATTGAATATTATTATTATTATATTTATTATTATCTGGTAAATAACATAACATATATTCAAAACCTAAATATTTATATGGTTTATCTTTATTTGATAATTTTAATTCTGTAAATTTATTTTTAGGGTCTATTATTGAAAAATGGAATTTATTATTTTGAATTCCATGAAATCGTTCTTCTATTCTTTTTTTAAAGTTCTCATTATTTATTATATCCTCACATGTTAAATTTTTATTGAAAGGAATACACATATAATCATTTTCATTTGGATTTGTATTTGTAGTAAAATGAATAACTCTTTGATCACTTATGTATTCTTTATCTTTTTTTTCACTTCCAAAAAAATTAAAAAAAGACATAAATTATAATACTAAATTAAATAAATAATAATTTTTAAATAAAAATAAAATTAATTTAAAGACATAAAAATAAATAAAAAAAAATTGAAAAAAAAAAAATAAAGCATTGAAAATTTATAATAAAAAATATTTTTTGAAAATAAAAAACCATTATTTAAAAAATAACTTGAATAAAAATATTTTAATAATACAGCATTTGATAATCATCATCAGTATGAATAACAACAACTTTTTTCTTTTTAAATTTTTTAAGAATATTAGGAGGAATTGGTCTAATATCTCTACCTCTTCCTCTAAAAACATATTGTCTCATTTTATTATCAACTCCTTCTTTTTTCTTTTCAAATTCTTCATGCATTCTTTGTTTTTCTTGTAAATATTTATTAAATCTATTTTCAAGTTTAACATCTTCAATACACTTTGCAAAAATTTCTTTATTAGTTTCTTCATAATCATCCAAAGTCTTAATTTTATCATTTATAAAAAGTTCAATTCTATTTAATTCTTTTAAAGTATCATTAATAGTTTTTTTTAAATGAATAGTATTAGTTTTTGAATCAATTTTACTTGATTTTGGCATAATAACATTAGATAATTCATTAATAAAATCATATGATAATAAAGTAAAATAAGTTTGAGGAGTTTCAAAACTAATATTATCAATTTCTTCTTGTAATTTATCTCTTATTTCAACTAATTGATCATATTCTTCTTGAGAAAGTGCAACTTTTGCTTTTAATTCTTTTAAATCATCTTTATTAATAACTTCTTGTCTTTGTATTTGTCTCATAGTTTCTTCTTTATCTTTTAAATCATCTAAAATTCTTAATTCAATATTTTTAAATTTTTGAACTAATCTTTCAGGTTCATTTAATAAATTTTGTGTTTCTTCATCAAAATTAGCACTTTTACTCATATTTCCTAATTCAGTTAAAATTTGATTTGTATAACTTTCTAAATCTTTTTCTCTACTATTTTTAATTTCAATTTGATTTCCTAATGTACAATGTAATATTTCACTTTCTCCTCCTAATAATGTATGAGTAAATACAGAATATTGTTTCATATTCATTATTCCTCTTATTGCTTTTTCCATTTCGTCTAATATTGTTCTATGTTCTTGTGTTACTTTCTTTTTCTTTTCAAATAATTTTTTATTATCTTGTGTTAATTTACTTAAAATTTGTTCTGTTTTTCTTTCTTGTACTTTTAAATTATTTTTAAAGTTTTCAAATGCATTCATGTCTTTATTTAAGTCATCAAATTCTTTTTCTAAAGCTTTTTCTCTTTCATTTGTTTCTATTATTATTTTTTGTCTTTCATCTTTCATTAAATCAAGTAACATATTTTTAATACAAATTTCTCTACTTTGTGCTTTAAAAGAATTTAAATCTAAATAAGGTTCTTTACTTAATTGTTTTGTTATATCTTTTGTTTTTACTTGATTTACAATTTGAAAACCGTCAAAAATTTTTTCTAATTCATATTTATTATAATAATTATTATTATTAAAATCAATATCTTTCATTTCTGTTTGAATTCTTAATTTTTTTCTTAAATCTGATAAAACTGAATAATTTGATTTTCCACTTTCTGAATATATATTCATGTTACCTTTTTCCCATGGTTTTAATGTATATTGTAATTTTAAATAATTTTCTTTTTCTATTTGACCTATTTGACCTAATGCAAATGCTTTGTCATCTGTTGTTAATGTTAAAAATGTTGAATTTCTAGTTGAGATTAATGGAAGAGATGATGTTGATTCTGATGATTTTGATAATTTATTCATTTTATTTTTTTTTATTTTTTTTTTTCTTGTAAATTTTTTTAATTAATTTAATTATAACTTTTATTTAATTAAATTAAAGAAAAAAATTTAATTTTTTTGATAACTCATTTTTAAATAATGAAAGAGTATTTTTTTAAAAAAAGATAATTTATTATATCATTTTATTATATTAACTCCTTATTTTAATTTATTTTAATTTATTTATTTGTATATAATATATTATTATAAATAAATAAAAAAATGAATAGTTAAAATATATAATTTAAATAATTTAAATAATTAAATAAATTATTTAATTTATTTATTTAAAATCAAGATATAAATGGCAAAGACAACAAGTGCAAAAGCATTTAGAAAAAAAAACAATACAGAACTTCTTGCAGACTTAAAAAAACTAAGAGAAGATTTACAACAAATTAGATTTACAAAAGTTTCTGGAACTGCAGTATCAAAATTATCAAAAATAAAAACATTAAGAAAAGAAATTGCACGTGTTCTTACAATTTTAAGAGAAAATAAAAAAAATGAAGTTGTATCAAATCTCTTAAATAGAAAAGAAAAAGAAGTAAAAGATGGAAAAGAAGAAGAAATTACTAAAACAATTAAAAATTTAAAAGTTAAACATCTTCCAATTGATTTAAGAGCAAAAAGAACTAGAGCAATGAGAAAAAGATTAACTAAGTTTGAAAATAATTTATTAACTTTAAAACAATTGAAAAGAAAACTTAATTTCCCAAAAAGAAAATTTGCTGTTCCTAATAAAGCTTAAAATTAATTGTTTTGATAATTTGATTTTTTTTATTTAAAATCAGGAAAAAAAAAAGAGTTTTTAATAAAAAAGAAAAAAAAACTAATTTTCATATTTAATTTTTTTTTTTACTTTTTAAAATGTTTTTTATTTGTTTTTATATTTTATATTTTAAAATTAAAATCCTTTTAAATATTTATTATTATAATATTTTACTTAAAGTATTCTATTTTGATAAATTTTAAAAAAAAAATCTTTTTTCATATAAGAAAAAAATATTAAATAGCATAAAAAAAAATAAATCCAAACACAAATAAATAATAATAATAATTTGAAATGGAATTTTCTGAAGCTCAACCTCTTATCTCAGAAGAACAAAATAAAATAAATTCAGAAGAAAATCAAAAAAATTTAAAATTAAATTTAATACCAAATCAAAAAGAAACAAATGAAAATAATAATATTGAATATGATAGAATAAAATTAATAAATAATGACGATGATTATTTAGGATTTAATTCTAAATATCAAACATCGGACATTATTTCAGAAGAAAAAAGAACAGATTCAATTGAAAAATCAAAATCAACAACAAATTCTTCTTCTTCTCAAAATGATAATAATACTCCTCCAAGAAATGATAATAAGTTTTTTCCAAATTATATTCCTTATTTTAATAAAAGTGATTTAAACTCTTCTAATAATAGAAAAATGTCTTCTCCAGTTTATTTATATTATGAAGGATTTGATAAATATTTATGTGAAAAAAATCCAAATTTTACTGATTATACTAAAAGTAATAATTTTATTAAAAAAGAATTTTATTTTGGAAATTATTGTGAATATCCTTATGATTATTTTAATGAAATTAAATTAAGGAATAATTCTTTTGGAGGAATAAACGAACTTAATTTTAATACAAATAAAAATAATATTATGAGTGTAAATGCAAATTCAAATAATAATAATAATATTAATAATGAATGTAATAATGATTCAATTAACTTAAATAAAAATAATAATAATAATAATAAAAATGAAGATAATAATAATGATGAGGAAATGCAAATAAATCATTTTAATCTCTCATATTATAATAATTATAACTATGAAAGTAAGTTTAATTAATAATTTATTTTTTTTTAGTTAATAATTTTGATAAGATGAGAGGTATTCAGAGTCGAATTTCATCAAATTCATATTATCCTATTTCTTTTGTAAATAATATAAATTCAATTAATTCAAATAATAATATTGAATTAGAAAATAATATTAGTAATTTATTTGGTAATAATTCGAACAAAAAATTTTCTAATTATAATAAAAACGAAAGAAAAAAATTAAGACCATTCACAGGAAGAAGTGGAGATTGGGTTTGTGCAAATTGTCAAAATTTAAATTTTGCATTTAGAGTTATTTGTAATAGATGTCATCTTCCAAAAAATGAAAGTGATAAATTGCAAAATACGAATTTTAAAAAATTGGAAAAATACTCTTCTTCTAATCCTGATAAAGTAACAAATATAAATAACGAAAGTAAAGATGATGAAAGAAGTATAAATGAAATTAAACAAAAAAAATAAAAAAATTTTTTTGTTAAATTTCTAAAAAAAAAAAACAAAAATTAATTAAATATAAAAAAAAATCATTATAATCTTATTCTGTATTATATAAATAAATAAAAATCTTTTGTAGGTTTATCATAGTATTTGCATGTATAAAAAAAGATTATTTTTCCTAAATATCAAACTTTATATAACATAATATAAATAAAAAAACATATAAAAATATTATTTATAAAAAACCTAAAGTAATCTTAAAAAAAAAAATAATATTCTAAAAAAAAAAATGGAAAAAATTGAAAGTTTCAAAGTTGATCATAAAAGATTACTTCGTGGAATTTATTTATCTCGTCTTGACTATGACAATAAAACAGGTGAAGTAATGGCAACAACTTTTGATATAAGAATGAAATTACCAAATAGAGAACCAGTATTAAATACAGCTGAATGTCATGCAATTGAACATTTAGGAGCAACTTTCTTAAGAAATCATGAAAAATATAAAAATGAAACTATTTATTTTGGTCCTATGGGATGTAGAACTGGATATTATCTTCTTTTAAAAGGAAAACTTGAACCTAAAGATGTTGTTAAAATGGTTACTGAATTATTTGAATTTATTCTTAAATATGAAGGTACTGTTCCTGGTGCTGATGAGTTCTCTTGTGGTAATTATTTAGATCATAATTTAACTATTGCTAAATATGAAAGTAAAAAATTTTTAGATGAGGTTTTGTATGTTATTAAAGAAGAAAATATGGTTTATCCTGCATAAAAAATAAGGAAAAAAAAGGTTTTTTAATTTATTATTTTTATTTTTTTATTTTTTTTTGGAATGATGCTTTTGAATTATTAGTTTATTTATTTAAAAAGATATTATAATATGAAATATTTTAAAAGAACTTTGATATGTTGTTAAAAATTTTTTTATTATATTTATTTATATTTATATATGATATATATATTAAATTAAATATATTAATAATATAAAAAAAATAAAAAATAATATATTTTTTTTTATTAATATTAAATAATTCAAATTTTAAAAAAAAAACAAAAATTTAAAATTAAAAAAAATCATTTTTTAAAAAGAAAAAGAAGTAAAAAAAAAAGAGAAAGACTCAAACCAAAAAAAAAAGAAAAAAAAAAGCTTAAATATTTTTATTAACAACTTTCATAGGTTGTATCATTTGTCTCGGAAATTCTTCTTCAACATTATAAGTTCCATAACCACCTTTATAATCTGAATTACTTCTAGAACCACTTCCCATATCATTACTATTATTTCCAGTTAAACTTGAAGCCATCATTCCATATTTATGATTAAGTAAATTTCCACTTGTTGAATTTGCAGTATTCATTAAATTATATTTATTATTATTAATACCAGCTTTAAAATTAGTAAAATTAGTTTCTGGCATAATAAACATTCCACTATTATTTAATGTTGAATTTCCCATTTCAATATTTTCCATTTGAGAAGAAGAAAATTGATCTCCTGTTCCATACATTCCCATATTATTCATTCCAGTTGTATCATATTGTGCCATATTTGTTGGCATATTTGTCATATAATTTTGATTAAATCTATTATAAGATTTTTGATTTTGGAAATTTGAGTTAAAATTATTTGTTGTTGAAAATTGATTATTTTGAATATTTTCATTTGGGTTTAAATTATTATTTGAATTAAAATTATTATTTGTATTGAAATTATCATTTGTATTGAAATTATTATTTGTATTAAAATTACTTGATGATGTATTATTAAAATTATTATTTGGATTATTTAAATTTATATTTGAATTATTTGTATTCATTGGATTAAAATGGTTTCCAGTTTTATTAAAAGATACTGTTGAACTTCCTATATTTCCAGTATTAAAATTATTCCCACTCATAAAATTATTATTAAATTCATTATTATTACTAAATCTACTTCTAAATGGAAAATTCATATTATCATTTTTAATTTTATTTAAATACATTATCATTTGTTTATTATCTTCAATTATTTTTTCATTATCACTTATTTTCATTGAATAACTACTTAATTGATTTTTTAAATTTGATATTTCTTTATCTCTAATATCACTTTCTCTTTTTGCATCTTCAATTAATCTTAATAAATCTTCTAATTGCATTTCTTTTTCATGAGTTAATTGTTCTTGACTACTTAATGCTTGTTTTACTGATTTATATTTTGATTTTTGATTTTTAATTTCTTCTTGTAATTTTTGTATTATTTCATTTCCTTTATTTATTTCATTTATACTTGTTTGTAATTTATCTTCTAATTTTAAATTTGCTGCTTTTAAACTTTTTATATTATCTTCATTTGATTCTCTTTGTTTTGATAATGTATCAACTAATTGATTTAAATTTTCTCCTCCTTTATTTTTTTCTTCTAATTGCTTTTCTGCATTTTGTAATTTAAATGTTAATTCTGTTATTTCTTTTTCTTGTTTAAATCTTTTTTGATTTAAATTTGAATTATCTTCTCTTAATTTTAAAATATCTTCTTTATAAACATTTATTTCTGTATTTGATATTGCATTTTTTCCTTCTAAATCTTTATGATTTAATTCAAGTTTTATTTTATTATCTTCTAATTCTTGTTTCTCTTTTGTTAATTCTTCTATTGATGATTGTAATGATAATATTTTATTTTCTAAATCATTAATTTTGGAATTTTTTTCCTTTTCTAATTGCTCAATTTGATTTTTTGATTCTTGAAATAAATTTTCTTTAACTTTATTAATTTCATTATTTTTCTCATTAATTAAATTATCTTCTGAATTTTTTTGTTCTTGAATATTTTTTTGCATTTTTTCTTTTAAATCTAAATTTTCTTTATTTAGATTCTCAACATTAACAGTTAAATTATTAAAAGAATTTAAAGTATCTTCATACTTTGATTTAAATTCCATTGACAAAGCACCTAAAAATTTTTTAACAATAGTATCATTTGCTTGATTAACTCTTAAAATTAAATGATTTAATTCTCTAAAATCAGTTCTTTCTTGAACAACAATTAAAGCTTCATATAAACTTGTTTTATGTAAAATACAAGTAAATTTTTTTGATTCATCTTCATTACATAATTCTAACATTTGCATTAAGAAAGAAGGAAAATTTTGAAAGTCAATTAATAAACTTTGTTCTTTTTTTATTTGATGAAATTCAACTTCTGAAATATCTAACATATATAAAATTAAAGGATCATGTGGACTTGTAATTTGAATTTGAACTTTTTGTTGTTTAATTCCAGAAGTTATTAAAGTTAATGTCATTGGTTCATCATGATCTTCTTGATCTGATGATTTGACTCTATTAAAATTAAATAAAAAGGTTTTTTTTAAAATTTATATTTTTACTTTATTATAAGATCAATTTCTTTTTTTTTTGGTTCTAATTCAATTGATGCAGGAGATTCTGAAATCATTATATTATTTATTGGATTAAATGTATTTGATATTGTATTATATTGATTGAATATGTTTGATTGATATGGTGATCTTATTTGATTGTTGTTTAATGTGTTTTGAAGAGAATTTGGAAGTGGTGATATGTTATGTGATGAGAAGGGATTCTGTGACATTTTAATTAAATAATATTAAAATCATTTATTTTAAATTTATTGAAATATTCAAAATAATTTTCTTTTGATATTTTTTTATCAATTTATGAAATTATATTTATAAAATAATATTTAATCAATTAAATAATAAAAATTATATAAATGAAAAAGATAAGTGATATATGGGAAAAATATCAAAAAATTGAATTAATTGGTTCTAATAATTTTTCAAATGTTTATAAGGCTAAAAGTAAATTAACAAATGAATCTGTTGCTATAAAAGAAATTAAAAAATCACAAAATGATAATATATCTAAAATAATAATAACAGAAGCAGAAAATATGAAAAAATTAAAAAATTCACTTTTAATAAATGAAATATTTGAAACATCAAATGCATATTATATTATATATGAATTTTGTTATTTAAGTTTGGAAGATTATTTAAAATTAAGAAAAAATCCTTTATCTATTGATGAAGTTAGAGAATTTTTATTAGATTTAAATCAAATATTTAAAGAAATGAATGATAAAAAAATCTCTCATCAAAATATTAAATTATCAAATATTTTCATTTTATTTGATAAATCAAAAATAAATAAAACAACATTTAAATTATCAGATTTTGGATTTAATAAATTAATTGAAGGGAAAATTGGAAAAAAGAATTTGAAATTAGAAACAATATCACCTGAAATTTTAAAAGAAAATTCAAAATTAGTTTCAACAAAAAGTGATATTTGGAGTTTAGGAATTATAATTTATTATTTAATTAATAAAGAATTTCCTTATTCTGGAAATGATATTCTTAATCAAATTGAAGCAAATAAAAAAATTAAAACAATAAATGATAAAAATTTAGATGATTTAATAAAACAGATGTTAATTAAGAATCCAAATATAAGAATATCATGGGATAATTATTTTCAACATTCTTTCTTTAATAATAAATCAAAAGAATCTACTCTATCAAATCAAGTTAATCAAAATAATCAATTTACTTTACCTTTTTATAATTTAAAATGTAATACTCATACTAAAAATTATCATGCATATTGTACAAATTGTAAATGTAATATTTGTGATTTATGTATGAAACAACATTCTTCTCATAAAGTATTTCCATTTTATAAAATTGGAATAACTGACTATGAATTAACTCAATTTAATAATATAATTAGTCAAATTGAAACAAATATGAATATTATTTCAAAAATTAGAAGTGAAATTACAAAATTTATAAAAGATATAAAGTCAATTAAAGAAAATAATAATGTTTTTGGAAATGATAATCTAAATAATTATAAATATTATTCAATACAATGTCTCAATTTTATTAATGATAAAATCAAAGTTAATGGAACTATTACTCTTCCTGTTGTTCAAAATAATAGTTTTAAATGGGAATTAAAGTATTTTAATAAAATTTGAATATTATAGAGTATTTAATAATATTAATGTTTTTTTTGTGTGTAAATAATATATTTTTATAATTACTGTCGGTATATTTGAAAAATTTTTTATATAGAAAGTAAAAATTTTTATAATATTTTGTGTGTAAATATTTAAATATAAGGATAGAATGTAAATGATGTTATTTTTATTTTTCTTTTAAAATATTAGCATGTAAATAATTATTAATTAAAAACAGCAAGTAAAATTAATATAATTATCATATAGTTTGTAATTAAAAAAAATAAATTTTAAATTAGTGGGTATCTAATTTATTAATTTGAAGAAAGTATTATTAAAAATAACCATTTATAAGGGAGTAACATTTAAATAATCAAAAGAATGTATAATAATTTTAAATATGAATAGGAAGTAAGATAATATAAAATAAATTTAGGAAGTAAGATATAATTTAATATTTAATAGCCTGTAAATATTATTAATATAATCCTAGTTTATATGATATAATAATTAATATATATTTAGAAAGTTTAATATATTATAATTAATTTTTAGGAAGTAAAATAATTGAATAAAAGATATAGTGGGTTATTTTTATATGCTAAATAAATATAGGCTGTAATAAAATTTAATAAAATAAATAGTTTGTAATTTTATATTCTTAATAAAAAGGAAGTAATATAAAATAATAATTAATAATAGCCTGTAAGAATATAAATATTAATTAAAAAAGTCTGTATAATTATTTTTAGATAATTATAGAAAGTATATATTTTTTAACCTTTAATAGTTAGTAATAATTTCTTTTTATTTTAGCAAGTAGGATTAATTATTTTAAACTTTAGGAAGAATATTAATATTTTTATTTTTATTTAGGAAGTAAAATAAATTATTCAACAATGACAGGAAGTTAAAAATTTATAAATATTTTTAAAGTTAGTAAAAATAATTATAATTGTTAGTGGGTATAATAAAAAAATTATTATAGAAAGTAAAATAAAAATAATTTTTTTAGTATGTAAAATAATATTTTTACAATTTAGAAAATAAGATAATATAATTTATTATTATAAGGAGTATTCAATTATTTAATTAATTTAAGTATGTAATTAATTTCAATTAACTATATAGGAAGTAAAATAAGATATTTATTTAAGACTGTAAATAATTTATAGATAATGATAGGTTGTATAAAAATTTTATTTAATTAATTATAGGAAGTAAAATAAAAATTTGAAAAATTAGGGAGTAATTTATATTTTTATATTCAAATAGAGAGTAATTAATAACATTAAAAAATAATAGAAAGTAAAATTTAATTATTAATTAAAATTCAAAAATAGAAAGTAAAACAATCATTTTAAATTATTTTAGCGAGTCATTATATTAATAATTTTAGGAAGTAAAAAATATATATTTATTATAGTGGGTTTTTTAATATATTAATTTATAGCAAGTAAAAACTTTTAATAAATCTTTAATAGGAGGTTAATTAAAAATCTAATTTGCAAAGAGAGTTAATATAATTTTATTATTTAATTAGATTGTATATTTTTTAAATTATATATAGTGTGTATACTATTTTAATGAAATTAGTGGGTATTTATTTTATAGAATATTTAGGATGTATTATTATAAAATAATAATTAAAGGGAGTAATATAAATTTTTTTATATCATAGAAAGTAATATTGTTTTTTAATTTAGACTGTAAATTATAAATAAATAATTAAGTGTGTAAGAATATTTATTAACAAAAGCCTAATGTAATAAAAAATAATTTTATTTAGTGTGTAATATGATTCTTAAATTTAAAGGGGGTAAATTTTTTTTTAAATATAGGCTGTAATATAATAATTAAAGTTTTTATAGGGTGTATTTGATTAATTATATATTTTATAGAGAGGTTCAAAAGTGAAAAATAAATTTGCACTTTTTTAAAGAATGAACTTTTTGATAAATCTTCATATTAAATTATTTGAATTATATTAAGAAAAAGTAGATAATCTATACTTAATAATTTAATCCTAAATTAAAAAATAATCAATTATTTATTAATCAACATTTCAATTTTAAATATATTTATTAAAATTTTATATCTGAACTAACATTATATTTTTTTTGGAATTAACAATTTTCATTTAATTATGACATTAATAAATTTTTTATGTGAAATCTTTTATATTAATTTCTTTAAAGTCAAAAAAAAATTATATTTACCTTTTTTAATATTTTTGTTTTAATTTATTTAAAATAAATATTATTTGATTTAAAATTCAATTAAATTAATATTATTTGATTTTGTATTATTTATATTTGAAGACGAATTTTTTTCAAATTCTACAAAAGGATTATAATACCCTTGATTATTATTTCCATTATTATTTTGATTCATATTTGAATTTAGGTTATTTTGTAAATTTATATTATTAATTTGGTTATCTTGTATTGGATTTAAATCAAGCAAATTTATTCCATTATTCATTGAATTAATTTGATTTTGAATATTTTGTTGATTTTGATTATTTTGAGCAATAAAATCAAATGGAAAAAAATCATTATTTTGAACATTATTTTGTTTATTAATATTATTATTATTATTTATTTGATTATTTTTGGAATTATTGTTATTTTTATTATTAGTATTCTTATTATTATTCTTATTATTATTATTATTTTGATTATTATCATCATCACTACTACTACTACTACTACTACTATCATCATTATCATCATTTGTTAAATCATAAATATTTTTTTTCTTTTTAAAACTTGCTTTTTTTTTCATTTTTTCTTTTTCCTTTTTATCTTTTTCAAAAGTATAACTTCCTAAACGACCTAATAATCCTCCTTGAAATGCAGTTTCTTCTTTTCTTTCTTTTTCTTTTTCAAAAATATAATCATCTCTTATTTTTTCAATTAAATCATCATTTTCTAAAATTTGATATATATTTTTTGCTTTTTCTCTAATATTTTCAGCACCATTTACTTCATATTTAAATTTAGTTAATACATAAATTATTTCTTTACAATTTTTAATTTCATATAAAAAAATTTTTGAACCTCCTTTAATTAAATTTTCAATTAAAATTAATGTTTTATAAATAAATTTCCATTGTTCAAAATTCAAATTTAAATTTGCTCTAATTCTCTTAATTATAACATCAAGTTCATTATTATTTTCAGTTCTTTCAAATAATTGTACTAAATAATCTTCATAATTTTCTTTAGAAATTTTTTTATCACCAGTTAAAAAATTGAGTAAATCATTTGTACTGTAATAGAAAAAATTCATTTTTAAAATATCTTATAAATAAAATTTTATTTTAAAAAAAAATAAAAAAAATTTAAATTAATTTTCTTCTTCTTCATTTTCATTATTATCATCATCATATGATACACTTTTATTTAAAGTAATAGTATCTGCTTTTTCAGTAATTTTATTTTCTTCTTCTCTATCTGCATTAACATTTCTTGCATGAATTTTAAATTCTTTTATTTGTTCTGCATACATTTCAGGAGTAATAAAAACTAAATTATGTTCATAACAATTATTACAAAAATAAATAATTAGAAAAATTAAAATTAAAATTTCCAAAACTAAAGTACCAATACAAATTGTTATTACACCCCAAAAATCACCTAATAATCCAATTTCAAGTGGTAAAGCTTTATTATTTTTTGTACTTGATGTAAAATCAGTTTGGCAATATTTATTAAATTTATTAAAATAAATATAATTAGTTAAACCATATCCTAAATATAATGCTGACATTAATATTGCAATAATTAAACAGAAAATTAATAAAAAACAAAAGAAAAAATAAATTCCTGATGAATCTACGCAATTATTATCTAATCTAAATATTAAAAATAATATTCCAATTATAAAAATAATTAAAGAAAATATTGAAAGAGTTAAAGAAAATCTTCTTAAATATTTAAAATATTTATATTTTTTTATATGATTTTCAGGTGAATTCATATAAGGACAACCTATTCCATATAAAATCTTTTCAGCTACTATTTTAGGTGAATTATTTTCTGAAATTTGTAAATTTAAATTATTATAATAATTAGATATTGAAGAATTTAATTCAGAAAATGAAATATTATCAATTAATACTTGTGTTCTAACCCCGTTATCATTATAATAATATAAAGAAGAATCATTATTACAATATTTAGTTCCATTATATGTTAAATGATATAAATTATTCCCTTCATTTTGATTTAATGGATTAATATTACTTAAATCATTATATGCACATTGTAATTCATTTTCTAAATGAATATTTGAAAATAATTCATTAAAAGAAAATATTGATAATGGATTTGAATTTATTGTTGGAGTAAAATTACCATCTGTTGATATATCTGAAACATAATTTAATAAATCAATTGTTAATTCTCCATTTAATACTTTTTCATAATAATTCTTATAATCACTTTTTTTTTCAGTATATTTTCTTATAAATTCAGCATGAAAAGAAGAAATATTTCTAGTACTTCTTGTTATACAAATAAAATTATTATTATATGTTATAATATCTAAAGGAGAAATTTCATTTATTGTATTACATGAATAAAATTTATTAAATGTTTTTTTTTTACAAACACTTTTATCTTCAGTAAAAAAAATTGCATTATTAAATATACAATAACAAGAATTTTTTTTATATCCACTCCATGTTGCTAAAGTAACAGAAGAACTTTGTGTAGGACAAGTAGTACTAAAAGTAATATTTGATATAAAACCATTATTCCAATTTCTATCATATAATTTTTTTAAATATTTTGGTGTTTTTATTGGTGTTCTTATATATAAAATTGAGCATTCTAAAACTAACAAAAGATATAATAAAAATAATATAATGTCTAATAACCAATCACTGAAAGAAATTGCTAATTTTATATGATTATTAATAGTTATTGTATTTGGGGGATTTTTTTTCATTTAATTATTTTTTCAATTTAATTAATTATTAACTTAAAAATAATTTATATTTTAATTTGTTTAAATTAATTTAATTTTTGATAACAATTAACAGGTAACAACATTATAATAATTGAATATATCAAAGGAAGAATTAATTGATATATTAAACAAAAAACCCAAAGTTTAAAATTAAATTCTATATAACCATAAATTAAAAAATATAAAATAATATAAACCCAAGTAAAAAGTCCAATAATTGGATTTAATATACCTAAAGTTTTTTTCTTTTTTACAATTCTTAATAATAAATAAACAATTATAGAAGTAATTGATGAAAATATTGAATAATTTATATAAATTACAAATGCCATTGAATATAATCCACAAAGTATAAAATTTCCTATTTTTAAAAATGAAAAATCAAAAATAATAAAAGTTACAGGATGTAATTTAATTAATGTTTTACAATATCTTTTAATAATATTTTCTTCAGAAGGAAGGACATTAATTTCTACTTTACTTTCTTTTTCAGGAGTAGGAATTTTTTTTGAAGTATCAGAAATAGATGCTAATTCAACTACATTTTGTTGATTACTTTGACTATCATTACTACTTGAAATTGTATTAAATTCATTTGATGATGGAATTGGAATTCCATATTTTTCTTTTTTAAAAATATAAGGAATTGAGAATAATAAAACTAATAAATATAATATATGGAAAATTAATCTCTTGTCTAAAATTTTATAATTTCTCCAATTGAAAATGTGATAAACACATTTAAATAATAATAATGAATTTTTTTCTTTGTATTTAATTGTTCTACCATCTTCATAATGATATAATTTTGAAGAAGGATCTAAAACTTCACAACTACATGTTATTTGGATTTTTGAATGTATTTTAAAATATCCTTTATATAAACAATTTTCACCACATATTGGGAAATATTCATAATATTTCATTCTAACATATAAATTTAAATTTTCATTATTATCATCAAAATCAAGGAAACATAAATCTGTATAATATTTACTTTTTAGGTCTAAGAGATCAACATTATATTTATCAATATATTTTTGATATCGACTTCCAATTGAATAATGATTTAAAGTAAAATTAAAGTCTTTTATTAATTTATCACAAGTTAAATTAACAATATTAAATTTATTGTCGTAATATTTTATATCAATTGAATTAACATATTTATTAGGTTTAATATATTCAATTATCATTAAATAAAATGGATTTCTATGAATAAAACATTGATTATATTTTTTTATTTCTTCATCATTTATTTTTATAACTTTTATTATATATTTACTATGTTCATAAGAATAATCATTTGAAGGTCTCCTACTTCCTTTAAATAAATTTTCAATATCCTTAATTATTTTTTCTAAATCACTAAGAATAATATTTTTACATTCATTATTTTCAATTTTTGTTCCATTAGGACAACTATTATAACAATATGAATTATATTTAAATGGATAATTTCCATAACATTCTTTAACACATTGTCTAGTTTTAATAATCATTAATTGATAATTATTAGGACAAAAATCAACACATATTGTTTCATTTTTTTCAATATACCAATATTTTCCATTACAAATAATATCAGGTTCATCATTTGTCAATAAACATTCTTTTGTTAAAGTATTATTAAATTTATATTCATTTGGGCATTTTTCATCTTTATTTAAACATTTAATTGATTTATCTGCATAAGAAATCCAATAATATTGACAATGACATCCATTAATATCACTTATTACATTATTTAAATATGTTGGACATGTATCATAACAATAATTGGAAAATTGAATTAAATTTGAAGGACATTTTTCTATACATTGTTTCTTTGTTTCAATTAAATATGGATAATAAATTGGACATATGTTTTCATTATCTAAACATATTTGGTTATTATTTTTAATATAATATAATCCAAGACAACTTTTATTTATACAATTTTGTTTTTTTTCATCATATATAAAAGAATCTATACAACTTGTACATAATTGATTTCTTTCTGTTCCTCCCCAATTACAAGTTTTACAATTTCTATAACAAGGCATAAATTTATTATTAATATGATTAAAATAATATCTTTTTACTTTTTCTTCACTATTAAAACATAAAGAAGTATCATTAAAAGTTGGATAATAATTATTTTTTAAATTACAATTATTACATTTTGTATTATATTTTTCAATTGAAAATTCATTACATGATTCACAAGCTTGATTACAAACTTGGATAGTTATAAAACATCTATTTGAAATAAATGATTTATTTATATTTGTATCAACATATTCTATTCCTATTTGAAGATATTCTTTTCCATAATTATTTGATTTATATGTAAAAGTTAATTGATTTACATTTGGTTCTCCTACTATTCCATTTGAACTATTATATAAAAGTAAAACATTTTCATTGTTTTTGTTTGAATAATCAGTAATTATTTCTTTTATTTGTAAGGATAATATTTCTTTTGAATGAAGGAAATATTCTGAGTTTTTACATTGAATTAATTTTGGAAATGTTATTATAAATGAATTGACATTATTTGAATTTGTAGAATATATTATATTTAATAAATTATTTTTGTTATTGAAAATATTACTTATCATATATTTAATATTATTTTTTTGTTCTAAATCTATTTTTTCTATTACATCTATATAATTATTTTCAATATCATATTGAACTTGACAAATAGTTATACTTTTTGTATTATTAATTTCTTTATCATAAATGATATATAAATAATCATTAAAAAATTGGATAAAATTAACATTATTAATTGGAGATGATAAAACCAATAGTTCATTATTTTGTATTTTATAATTTTCTTCATATATTTTATCCATTATAATTTTTTCAAAAGTTAAATAAGAATTTGATGAATCATAAGCACAAACAAAAAAAGAATAAAAATCAATATTTATTAATGTATAATTTGATATTTTTCCCATAAAATAAATTTGTTTTTGATTAACTAATTCTATATTATTATTATTTAATTTAATATATGATGACAATAAAGTATAGTTTAAAATATCATAATAAATGCAAAATATATTATTTTTATAATCAAAATCACATGAAATATATTTTTCACTTATTTCTTTAGATATTAATTGTTTATCAAATAAATATTTATTTAATTGAGTTAATTTATTATTGTTAATATTAAATGTTAAAATTTGTTTTATTAAATAATGCATATTTTCTGTTTGATTATAAAATACATTTGAATAAGAAAAAATTAAAATATCATTATCTTTATTTATTTTTACATTACATTTATGTTCAGTTTTAGTAAGATTTAATTGTTCATATGCTATATTTTCAATTTTTTTTCCATCATTTAAATTATAAATCTCAATTGCATTTTTTCCAGTACAAATAAAATAAATTTTAGAATCTGAAATTGTAAAATCTGTTGAAGATATTTTATCAACAGAAATTGAAAAAGAAGTTTTAGTAATTTTATTATTTTCATCTATTAAATAAGTATTATTTTTTGTTAATAACATAATAGAATCATTATATGGAAAACTTATTAATATATCTAGTTTTTGATTATTAAAATTATTTATTTCTGATATTCCAAATTTACATTGTATATAGAATAACAAGAAATATAATATAATTAATTTTACCATTTTTATATAAAATAAAAATTATGTAAATATTGTTAAAAAATATAATAATAAAAAAAATTTTATTTTTAAAACATAAAATTTAATTTTAATGTTTTATACTTTTTCTTTTTGTTTAATTTGAATAGCTTTCATTCTTTCTAAAACAAAATTTCTTGAATCATGATTTAAAAGAAAATTAGGATTATTTTCATTTTCTTGTTTAGTATTCAAATAATTTGTAATATCTTGAAGGAGTTTTTTTTGATCATTAAATTCAAAACTTGGTGGTTTATTAGGAGAAGTATTTTGATAAGAAAGTTCATTTTCATTACTAATTCTAAAACTATCTTTTGTTGATTTTTGAAAAGATCTTTTATTATTATTAATATTTTGATAATTTTCATCAAAAATATTATCAATTTCTTCTTTTGGAATTATTGGAATAAATTTTTCTTTTGCTAATCTTTTTACAATTTTTTCTGAATTTTTATTTATTTTTGGAATAAAACTATATCTTTGATCTCTTGTTTCTTTAAATTTTTTTAATCTTTCCATTTCTTGTGTATGTCTTCTATTTAAATATGAAGTTGCGGGAGAATTATAATCAAAGCTATTATTTAAATAAACTTTTTTATTTTGTTTAGAAATTTTATTATTATTATTAGAATTATTAATTACACTATTATTAATATGATTATTTTTTATTCTCATTTTATCTGAACTTTTATTATTTAAAAGGTTTTTACTTGATGATTTTTTTGAAGATGAATATAATTCAAAATTTATTTTTGTATTATTTGTATAATCATTTATGCGAGAATCTCTCATTAAGACTCTTTTATCAAAAGAATATTTTTTATTCACATTATTAATTTTATTATTATCATTATATGGAATTGTATTTGATTGACTAGAAAAATGATTATTTTGAAACTTTATTTGACTTATTATACCTTGATTTTGTTGTTTTGGATTACTCACATTTTTTGTTATTATAATTGGATTAGCTTGAATTTGTATATTTTTTATTTTATTATTTCCTAATAGTAATTGTGGAGATTTTACTCTATTATAATTATTATAATTATTTTTATCATCATTTTCAGGATTTTTTTTTGTTAAAAATCTTGAATAATCTTTTCCATCCATTTAAAAATAAATAAAAATTTTAAAATTAATTAATTATTATTATTTTATAATGAATAAATAATATTTTTATTAATTTGTATTATTTTATTTTCTTTTTTTTTATTCCAATACAATTGTTTTGATCTAATATTTCAACTTTAATAATAAGACCATCAATTTGTCCTCCACTCATATATAATTCTGCTTCTTCTGCATCTTCCCTATTTTCAAATTCTATAAATGCATAATCTTTTTTTACTTTTGTATCTTCATTTATTGCAATATAAACATCTCTTATATTACCATAATGTGAAAAAATTTCTTTAATATGTTGTTCAGTTAAATTTGGTGATACATTATATACAACAACAATTGTAATATTAAATGTATTGTTTTGTTCTTGATTATTATTGTTAATTTCATCATCCATTAATTGAAAAATTAATATTTATATTTAATTTTTAAAAAATTAAAATTTATTAATTTTAATTTAAACACTTCCAAAATAAGAATAATAAATAAAACTTTAAAATAAACAAACATAAAATAACTAATATGTCAGAAAGAAAAAAAAAATCAAAAAGATCTAAATCAACAAAAGAGAAGAAAATTCAAAAAAAAAAATCAATAATAAAAGGTAAATTAAAGGAAATAGATCCATTTAATTTTGAAATAAAATCAAATGAGACATTTAAAATAGAGGAAGATTACATAGAAAAAAATGGATGTACTTCAATAACTTTTGGAACAGAACCAATTATTCAAAAATGTTATGTTTGTTCAATTTGTAATCCTGAAAAAAATAATTATATTTGTAAATATTGTTATGACACTTGTCATTCAAATTGTAGATTAGATTATAATTTTAATCCTGATAAATTAAGAGAAGAAAATAATTATTTAAATGAAAAAGAATTTGCTTGTTATTGTGGAATAAGATTAAAACATAAAACAGATGAAATTATTGTAAAAAAATTAATTCCTTGTAATTTATTAGAATTAGATAATATTTTAGGAGTAGATAATTTTTATTGTCAAATTCATCAAATTAATATTTGTGGTATTTGTTCAGTTACATGTCATAAAAATTGTAGTGTTATAAAAAATCCAAAAGGAAGTAATAATGAAACTAATTGTTATTGTAAAACCGATAATCATACTTTTTTTAATGAATTAGCTTTAAATTTTCCTTTAATTGAATATCAAAAATTAAGTGAGGTTCCAGTTTGGCAAATTCAAGTAATTAATATTTTATTTGAAAAAAAAAATATTTTTGAAAATTTTCATCATTTAGTTTCTAGTATTTTTAATTTATATGAAAAAGGAAAAAAAAAAGGTTCAAAAGAAGAATCTAAAAATCATGATGAAATAAATTATGAAATGAAAGAAGATTTTTATAATTTATTGAAAACTTTTTCTAATATTTTTAATAGGAAATTTAAAACTTTTTATTATGATAGAGAAGTTTTGAAAATGTTTAGATTTGAACATTTAAATAATTTTATTATTCATACTAAAGTTGTAGATTCTAAAAGTTTATTGTTAAAATTTAGATTAATGTTTATATTATTATTCATTCATTTAAGAAGAGATTTTCAAATGATGAAATGTTTAACAAGTGTTGATTTTTTAACTAATAATATTTTAGAAAGAATTTATTATAAAAAAATTATATTTCAAAAAAGAGTTTATACAAATGCAATTGATACAAAATATAATTTAAAAAATATATTTAAACCAAAAAATGTTCTTAAAATAATGATTTTTGATCATATATGTTATTTAATGGAAGTTGGAATGGATTATGTTTCTATTGAAGAAAATCAAAATGAATTTGAAATTGGATTAAAATTAATTTCCTTTTTATTAAAAAGAATGATTTTTTCAAACGATGAATTAATAAAAATAATAAATTCAATTTATAAATTTTTCATTAGATTTTATGAATATATAAATAATGATAAAAGTAAAATTTATGCTTTATTAAATATTTTTATGGGATTAGCAGAAATTTTTTATATGATTACAGTAAGTTATAATGATAATATTATAATGGAATATTTAGATTCAAATAGAAATAAAAGTAGTCAAAATTCAATTAAAGAAATAAATGATTTTATTCATGTTAAAAGTGATTATGGTAATTTATTATTTAGAATGGTACTTCAATCATGTGATATATTAAAGAATCATTATGATTTAATTCAAAAAATAGAAGTTGATAAAAATGAAGAAGAAAAAAAAAGAATGACTTTAATTGAAGAAGAAAAAAAGAAATTAAATAAAAAAATAGAAGAAAGAACAACAGGAATTCCTATAAAATTACCTGATAATGGAGGATTATTTAGAGAAAAGATAATTAAAATATTTAATGAGACTTTAAAAATGTTTTCTTTAGCAGGAAATATATATTATAGTCAATTAGATGATATTACAAAAGAAACAATTAATGAATATTATTATTTTACTCAGAAAATAAAAAGTAATTCATTTAAGTTATTAAAAGGAAAAGAATTAGAAAAAATTCATGATTTATTATATAATTTAAAAATTGAACTTGAAGTTAAATTAAATGAATTATTTTGTTCAAATTATAGTGGTGAAATTATGAATACTGGAAATCTTATTTTTCAATCATTAACTAATTTTGCTAATATAATAAAAGAAGCTTTTGCAAAAAAAGAAGAAAAAAAAAATGAAGACAAATTATTATTAAAAGTTGAAAAATTTGAAAGATATGGTCAAGAATATGATTTAGATGAAGAACAATTATTTAATAGAAATGGAAAAAGAATAGGTGATTATTTAATTAAATTAGCAATGAAAAATTCAAAACTATTTGAAATATTTAATAATAATAGTTTTCATAAATATATTGAAGATTTTGTTGATTGTTTAATTATTTCTAATATTGATGAAGTTTTGGGTAAAGTATTAGTATTTTTAAGTGATAGAAAATTTCCGACTTTATTAACTTATGAATTATTAGATTTTATATTAGTATTTTTTTCTTTCTTTTTCTTTAGTAGAAGAGGAATAAAATATTTTTTTATGGGAAAAAATCTTTCAAGAATTAATAAAATTTTTAATCGATTTTATTGTAAACCAGATGATAAAAATATAAATGAAAGATATGGAAAAGATTTAGAAGATAATTTAAAAAAGACTAATATTTTACTTAAATTTATTACTTCAATGTTAAAAGGATGTAATTTATATGGATTAACTTTAAAAAATCATAAAATACTTTTAAGATTTAAAAAAAATTTATTAGAACATATGGAAGAATTTAATAAAATATGTATAAATAAAGATTATGCAGGAGAATTTAAATATCAATTTTATTTGGTAATGAGAATTTTTAGAAAATTATATCGTAATTATGAATTTGAACAATTTGAAGAAATTAAACGTAGAATTATTTTAATTTTTTATGATAGTCCTTTAAATTTATTAGAAAAAAATACATTTTCATCTTTTTTTTCTTTTGACGAAGAAGATATTAAAGAAGAAGATAAATATTTAGCAAAAAATATAATGAAAAAAGTAGAAAAAGATAATATATCTGAAATTGATACATCAAAAAAACCAAAAAAATTAATTTTAAAAGATAATTCAGCTGTTGATAAAACAGAAGAAAAAAAAACCAATATAAATACAATTCAAAAAGAAGATATTATTTTAGAAGATGATGCTACTGATAGAAAAAATACATTAGAACTTTATTTTGCATTTTTTAATCTTATAAGTACACAAACATTTTATCATTTTAATAAAGAAGATGATAAAAATATATTTAATAAATTATATAAATTCAATGATTTTGAACTTTATAAAAAATTATTTGATTTAAATACAATAACAATGAAACAAAAATCTAAAATATTAAGATTTTGTAGAAGTATTTATTTTTTAGATAAATTAGACTATTATGATTTTTTGAAACAAAATAGACAATTAACAACTAAAAATTATATTCAATTATTAGAATCAAATACAATAAATGAAGCTAATATAAGTGATGCTATTGATTTAGAAAATAATAGTAATTCAAAAGAATTATTAAAAGAATATAAAGAAAAATTTGAAATAGCAAAACAAATTGAACAAGTTTTAAATTTATATATTAGAGAATTAAAAAAATTTCCAAATCAATTTAGAAATGTTGGTATGGATTCTTGTTTAAAATTATATAAAGAATTATTATTAGGTGTTAAATTTATTGCTAATTTTTTTTATCATGAAAAAGAAATTTGGGCAAAATTATATTTACCATATTATGAATTATGTATAGAATTTGTTCCTAAAGTAGATATTTTTAAAAGAATTTATAAAGAATTTAAGAAAAAAAAGGATTTAAAAGTATTTGATATGAATTTTAATGAATTTAAAGATATTGATTCTGGAAAATTATATATTAATATTGATTTAAATAATGATAAAAAGAAAATCTCTAAAGAAGATATTAAGAGACTTAAAGAAGAAAAAAAACAAAAATATAATAAATTGACAAAAAATATTGAAACAATTCATTCAACATTATTTGATATATATCATCAAGAAGGAATATATAAATATATTATAGAATGTTATGAAGATATTTGTGAATATACTCAATTAAATAAAAGATATAATTTACAAAGATTTTTACAAATATTTGACAAAACATCAGAAGCAAATTTTACACCATTTTCTTTAATTGAAATATTAGATTATGAATATTTTTATGTAGAAAAAAGTGAAGAAAATATAAAAGAAAAAAATAAAGATATAACTGTATATAAAATATATAACTTAAAAAAATCATTTTTAAATACATTTGTCAATATTCATAATACTAATTTTTATAATGTAATAACAAGAGTTTCAAATGAAATAGGAGTTTCAGATTATAGACAAAAAATAATTGATTATTTTGAATCATTTTTAAATAGTATTGAAGCAAATAATACAGAAAGATTAGAAGATTTAATTTGTATTATTACAAAATTATTATTTTATGATATAAATGAAATGCAAAAAAGATTTGAACCTTTAATTAATGATAAATATTTTTTCACAAATTTTAATAAATTACTCAATTTTAATATTATACTTACTTTTTCATTATATAAAAATAATTATTCTTTTGAAAGAAGTTTAAAAATTGGTAATCTAACAAAATTATTAATTCAATTTTTACAATATTTAGGTGCTGGATTTAATACAACTTTTCATGATAATATATTTAAACTTCAAGATGATGTTCCAAATAAAGATAAAAAAATTATTGATAAAGAAAAATTTAAAAATGATGAAAATGAGTTAATTGAAGATTCAAAATCAAAGAAAACAGGAGATACAAAAAAGAAAAAAAAGAACAAAAAAGAAAAAGCATTTGATTCATTTAAAAATATATCAAATGCAATTCCAGATTTTAAAGTAAATAAAACAATATATGAATCAATAATATGTAATTTAAAAAGAACATTTTTTTTTTTAGGAATGGATAATTTAGTTGATGGAGAAGTTGCTTATGATAAATTAATAATTTTAACTAAAAATTGTGTTCAATTTTTAATTGAATATGTTGACTCATTTGATGATAATATTGAAATAATTGATAATAATATGAAAAATTTATTTTTTGGAAGTAAAATTGAAGGAGAAAAAAATGCTTTTGAAATACTTGATTATAAACCTTTATTAAATGTTATATTTTTAAAATTAAAACCAAATAAAAATGATGAAAAAACATATTCATTAAGAAAAAAAATTTTATGTTATGTAAAAATAAGGTATGTTCAATTATTAATAAGTTATCTTCAAGTTGGAGGAAAAGATGAATTTATAAAAAGACTTTTAAAAAAAAAATGTTCAACAATTGATTTATATCAAGAAATATTATATAATTTTAAAGAAATTTTAGATAATTTACAAAAGAAAAATGAAAAATTATATAAATCATTAATTAAAATAGATAATGATGAAAAATATGTAAATAAATTATTAGATTATTATGCATATCATAGAGAATTTAGAAATTTAATTGAACTTAATCTTTGTTTGAAATTATATATTTTAATAAAAACTTATGAAAATAAATATAAAGAATATTCAATAAGAGATCATTTTGATAGATTAATTGTAGATGAAAGTATAATTGATGATAGTATTAGAATAAGAAGTAGATTTTCAAAAAGAGTTCATATGTTTTTAGAAACAGTTGTATTAAATGTAGAAGTTAGATTACTTGAAGATAATGATACTGGAATAAATGAAATAAATAATAATTCAGATAAAATTGTTGATAATATTATTAGGAAAATAAATATTAAAAAAGATAATGATATTAATAAAATTGAATATGATGAAGAAAAAAATTTGAATATTGAATCAAATAATGTTACATTTTTTATAAGACCTTATTTAACTTTTTCCTTATCTAATCATTCAAAAAATTATTTTGAAGAAAATGTTGATAGAAAAAATGCAACTTCAAAATTTGAATCTTTAATATCTTTTGCAGATTATGGTTTATTTGAAATGATAGTAAATATTCATTTAAAAGGAACAAGTATAATTAAATCATTTTTATTATCTATTAATTTCAAAATCATTGAAATTATAAATTATATAATAATAATTGCTCAAAATATTTTATTAATGTATTATTATTATCTTTCTCCTAAACTAAATCCTACAGAATATGATACAAAAGATGAAAGTAAAACTTATCATATTTTTTCAGTTAATTTTATATTATCAATTGTTCAAATTGTTTATTTATTAATTTTTCTTATTATTTGGTTTATTTTTAGACATTCTAATTGTTATCAATTTTATTTAATGCAATTATATAATCATAATTTTATCTTTAGAAAAAAAAATGAAATTAAAAAAATATCTCAAAATATAGTTGATTATTTTAGACAAGATGAAAAAATTTCTTTCTCACAATTTCGTTCAGAAATAAATAAAAATATCTCAATATTTCAAATGTTATATGCAACATTATTTGAAAGTATATTATTTAATAGAGATATCAATATTATCTTATATTCATTTCTATTAACAATATTATATATAGTAACTAAATTTTCATTATTTTTAATTGTCCAAATATTATTTATAATAAATATAATTCCAACATTATTCAATATATTTAAAGCAATAAAAAATAGATTTTTAAATATAATAGTTGTTATTATTTTAGATTTTATAATAATTTATATTTTTATGTGGTTTTCATTTTATTATTTAGCTGATTTATTTGAATTTGATAATGTTATTGATAAAGATAGTAATGAAGAAATATCAGAAAGTTATTGTACTTCTAGTGTTCAATGTTTTTTATTGATGATTCAACAAGGAATTACTTCAAAAGGTGGAATTAGTGATTTACTTGGTAAAGTAAGTTATAAAAAAAATGTTGGATTTTTTATTTTGAGATTTTTTTATGATTTAATATTCTTTTTAATAATTGTTTTAATTTTAGGAAATATTATTTTAGCTATTATAGTAAATTCATTAAGTGAATTAAGAAAAGAAAATTTGAATAAAGAAAATGATAAAAAGAATATTTGTTTTATATGTCAGATTAGTAGAGATAATAGTTTAACAAAAAGAATTGATTTTGATAATCATATTCATGGAGTTCATAATATGTGGAATTATGTTTATTTTCTTACTCATTTACATATAAATAATCCAAATGAATTTAATAAAATAGAAAGTTCAGTTTGGAAAAAATTAATTGAAAAAGATTATAGTTGGTTACCTTTAGAAAAAAGTGAAAGAGATTAACTTTATATTTATTTTTTTATAAATATTAATTAATATAAAGTTTTATTTTATATTGATTAAAATTACTTTTTATTTTTTATAAAATTTTTAAATAAGATTTGAATTTAATAAAAATATATATAATATTAAATAATTTATAGTGCTTTTATATTTCATAAAATTATTTTTTAAATGATTTAAATGTGCATAATTTATCTTTCATTAATTTTTGTAATATTGCCTTTGTAGATTTTCTAATATTCTTATTATTTGATTCCATTAAAATTAAAAGAATTTTGAATAATTGTTTTATATCTTCTTTATTCATAGTTTTTATGAAATTAGGTATTACATTTTCAATTTCAGATTCAATTATTGGAAGTAATTCATTTTTTTCTTCATTATTTGTTTTTTCATAAATTTGAGAAATATAATTAATTGAATTAATAATTGAATCATCATATAATTCTTTTATATTTTCAAATTTTGAAATAATATTGTTTTTAATTGATGAAATTAATTTAAAAGTATCAATATTTTTTTTTGATATAATTATTTTTGGTAAATTAATTTTGGTGTCAATATCTTTTTTTGTCAAATTTCTATTAATTATAGAAAGTGTTTTATACATTTCTTTAATATCTATTTGAGTTTTTTCAATATTATTAATACTCGATAAAAATTTAAATAAAAAATCTCCATAATAATATGTAAAATCAATTATTTCATTATATTTTTCTTCTGAAGGATCTAAACTTATTTCTTTTAAAAATTCTAATATATTGTTAATATATTGGAATATATTTTTCAATGTCAATTCATTTAAATTCTCAATTTCATTTATTAAATAAATATTTAGAATTTTAAAAATAGGTTGGGAAAAACTATTATATATACTTAATTGTAATAAAAGAATCAATAAATTTTGATAAATTAATGAATAACTTTTTTTGAATTTTTGAAGATTTTTAAATATTAATTCTAATAATTTTTCATATTCTTCTACTGATAAATCTCTAAAAATTTCAAATTTTTTTTTTAAATATTCTTTATCTTCACTGAATTCTTTATTTATATTTTTAATAATTTCAATTTCATCATTATTTGAATTTATATTTGAAAAAAAATTTAAATTATTATTGTCAGATATTGATATAATATTAAGTGAAATTTCCTCTATATTTTTCCCTTCCTTCAAGTCTTTAAAAAATAAATTTTCATAATTTATAAACATAAATTTACTCATTAATAAACTTATTAAATGAGATTGAATAAATAAACAATATAATATTAAAAAATTATTTTCATAATTTTCATCTTTAATATGTATTGGTGCACCATTTTCTTTTTTATTATCAATTAACTTAATTTCATCTATTAAACTTTCATAAATTATTTCAAATATAAAATTAATATGTAATTCTGGATCATATTTAATAATTTCATCAAGAGAATGTATAAAATTCTTTAATAAATGAACTTTTTTATCATTTATACTTATTTTATAAATACCTTTCAAAATTTTTATTAATATTGTTTTTATATCATCTCTTAATTTTTCTTCAATATAAATTTTTGATAAACTTCTTAAACATTCTTGATAATTTTCAATAAAATTAGGAATATCATTTTCAAATTCTTTTTCAGCTTCTTTTAATATATTTTGAATTAATGGATAAAAATTATTAATTTTTTCTAAAATAATACTTTGCATAATATTAAATAATACAATCCAACCTTTTTTAATATTTTTTATATTTTCTATAATATTTGAAAAACAATCCATTACAGTTTCTAATTTATCAATTTTTTTTAAATTATCATTAAATATAATTTCAAAAGGTCTTAATAATGTTGTTTCAAAATCTTTAGAAAAATTATTATTATTTTCATTATTTAAAATTTTAATTACACTTTGTCTTAAAGAATCCAAAGAATTAATAAATAAAATTTCATTTTTTGGATATCTAGAAATAATATATAAAAAGTGTCCAGATATTAAATTATATAGTACATCTAATTCTTCTTGTGGTCTATTTACATTAAATCCTAAAACTTCAACCATTTTTTGTAAACAAAATAATCTATTTTCATTTGTTGATAATTCCATTTTAGATATTTCACATAATGAATTAATAAATTCTTCAAGAATTTTAATGTCATATTTTATTGTTGATTCAAAAATTATATCATATGTCATAAATGATAATTTTGAAGAATTTCTTTGATAAATTTCTTTTTTTAAAGTATTATTTTTATTATCAAATGGACAATGTTGATATTTATCAATTTTACTTATCATTTGAATAATATTTAACCAACCTGATGAAATATATTGTCCATTTAATTCTAGAAATGATATTAATGTATTTAAACATAAAATATTTTTATTATCTAATTCTTTATTATCAAAAAAGATATTTGAAGAATTAATAATTGAATTTATAAATGCATCACTTATTGTATATAATTTAATTATACCACAAGTTTTTGAAAACAATAATATTGTTTCAATACTTCTTAAACATACTGCATTTTCATTATATGATACTAAGATTTTTGAAAAAATTCCTAAGAAAAAACTCCAAGAACTTTCCAAAATATTTTTAATATCATTAATATTTATTTCTGATATTCCTTTATAATATTGATTAAATAAATGACATCTTTTATATAAATCCATTTTATATATAATATCTTCATCTTTATTTTCAAAATAATTAAATTTTAAAGGCCATGATAATATTCTATTATATATATTACATATATATGAATAACCACAAATTCTTACATTTTCATTGTTATTAATATTATTTTTAATATAATCAGAAATTTTTTTAATATAATTACTCATTGGTTTAATTTTACTTTTTTTTTTATTTATATCATTTGATATTTCAATACACATAAATGCTAATTTTGTAAAATATTCATTAATATTAAATGAATATTTTTCATTACTAAAATTATCTAAAACATATTTACCAATAATAATATTAATAATTCTATTTATAATTTCATTCTCATTTATAAAAGGAAGGATATCAAAAATTAGATGAAGTGCTTCATAAATATCATAATTTTTAAAATAAAAGCTTTCAATAAAATAAGTTAATACTTTTATATTAAAAGGACTAGATTGAGATAAATAATTTGAGATTTGATTTTTATCTAATTTATTAAGTGAATATCTTATAAAAAGAGAAACTATATATGATGTATAATCATCATATGTTAAATTACTATTATTTACAATAAATTTTGATAAGAATTTTTTTATTATTTTTTCTTTATCATTTTCTTCATAAATTAATGGAAAATCAGTAAAATAATTCATTAAATTTGAATCAATAATATCATTATCATCCTTATAATTTATTTTTATTTTATCTTTTAAATGATTAAATTCTCTTGTTGATATGATTAAATTGTTTTCTTCTAAAAATTTTAAAATAAAACTTGCATTAATATTAAATTTATCAATTGCTTTATTTATTATATTTCTATATTCAATTTTTTTTTTAATTCTATTTATTTCAATTTTATTTTCTTCAATATTTGATTTTGATATTGAATCAAGCGTAATTGAATATAAATTAGTTATCATTTTATTAACTAAATCCAAACATTTAATTCTAATTGTTTTTAATTTTTTATTTTTTTCAATTGATTTATTATACATACCATCAATATATTTAGTTAAAATTTCTAAAATTCTTTGATAAATATATGGACTATAAAATTCACAATCAAAATTTATATTTAATTCAAAAAGAAATGTATTATTCTCCATAAAAAAATCAATTAAATAATCTTTAATTTCAAAATTATCTCCTGATAAAAGTGGTAAAATAATATCATTTGATAATATTAAAATATGAGAATGAATTTCTAATTTCCAATTTTTTTTATTTAAAATAAAATTTACAATTTGAAAACATTTTTTAAATATATTTAAATCATTATGATCTTTAGAAAAAATCATAACCTTAATAATAGAAGGAAATAAATAATTAGAAATAATTGAATTTATTCTTGAAAAACTTTTCATATCAATTTTCTTAATTATATTAAAAATAATATCAAGAATAATATTTTGTAAATTAGTTCTTTTTTTTCCTTTTATACCAGGTTCTTCAGTATAAGCTTTCATTGATAAAGAAAATAATTGAATCATATTTAAATAATCATTTATAACTTGATCTTGTTCTATATTTCTAATTATTTGTATATTTACAATACTTTCTAATTCTGATATCTTATTTTCACAATTATGAGAACATACAGGAAAATTTATTCTATTACAAAAAAAATTTGCTTGACCTCTACAATAAAAACACCAATTATATTCTCCTTTTTCTATTCCTTTTTCATTTGTTATTTCATTTTTTAATAATTTATCTATTTCATATTTTAATAGAAGATTTAAGTATGTATTTATTTCTTTTTCATTAAAGTTTATTTTTGAATAATGAGAATAATCTATATTTTCTATTTCATTTTTTTTCTTTGATAAATGTTCTTTTTGTTTAAGTAAATCTTCACATAATTGAATTAATGTTAATTCATTTTGATTTTGGTATATTTTTTTCTTTTCCATTTTCTAATAAAAAGAATTTTTTTTTAAATTTTTATTGAATAAAAAATATTATTTATATATTTTTATGTATAAATTAAAAATTGATTGCAATTTTTACAATTTAAATATCTTAATTTTTTTTATTTTTTTCAATTAATTTTTCATACAATTTTTTTTAATAGTATCACATTAATAAAAATAAAAAAATACACAATAAAAAATATATGAATATAAAAAAATTCAAAAATTAAAAAAAAAAATGATGCAAATTTTAAAAGTCCTTTTAATAATAATTCAAATAATACCTTTTTCAAAAACAACATTAACAGCTCCAAACGGTTTATCATGGGTTGAATTTACATCTTCAAATGAAATATCAGTAGAAGGTGATTCATTTTCTGATGCAATAACATATGATTTCAAATATATAAAATCAGATGGAACAGAAATTATTTTAGAAGATCAAACATCAAATTCAGCAAATATACCTTGTACAGATAAAAATGGTGAAAAAATAATAATTTCATATCGTTATAAAACATCAGGTGATGTATCAGAATATTCAAATCCAATATCATTTTTTTGTGCTGATGTACCTGGAAAAATTAGTACTTTTAATCATTTATTAGCTGATACTAGTAAAATTATTTTAACTTGGGAATCTCCTAATGATAATGGTGGTAGTCCTATTCTTGGTTATTATATTAAAATGAAGGAAAGTAGTGAAAGTACTTTTTCTGTTGTTTATGATGGTTCTAATTATTTAACAACAACAACAACTATTTCTTCTTATAATAATAATAATTTACAATTAACTACTTATAATTTTCAAATATTTGCAATTAATATTATTGCTGCTTTGTTTAAAACTGATTTTACTGATGATGCAAATAATTCGCCTACTTTAGATATTACTTTACAAAATATTCCTTATTATTCATATTGTATTTTAAGTGGTGATGGTTTGTCTTCTTTTAGTTGGAGTGACGAAGATAAAAGTATTTATATTCAAGCTTATGATTCAACAAATTCAATAATGAATTCTGGAGGTGGAATTTTTATGTATGATATTAGAGATTATTGTACTATTAATTCTTTAAATCCATATTCATTATGTGAAAGATTAACAGATACTAGTGATTCACATTATAATGAAAATATTTTTTCATCTGAATCAGATTATAAGAGTGGTATTTTTATTGATAATAATGATGGAAGTTATACTGCAAAATATAATTTAATTGCAAATGGATGGATTACTTTAAGAGTATTTCAATTGTTTAGTGGTGGTTTAAGAGGACAATATTATGATAATGTTTGGTTTATGGAACCTCCTTCTTTGACAGAAATTGATAATACAATAAATTTTAATTGGGGAACTAATACTATTTTTAATAGTTTATCTGATTTTCTTTCTATAAGATGGATTGGTGCTATTTTATCTCCTGAAACTGCTTTATTTACTTTTACAGTTAGTGCTGATGATGGTAGTAGAGTATTAATTAATAATGAAATTGTTTTAGATCATATTAATTCATGTTGTGATGATTGTACTTTTACTTATAATTTAGTTCAAGGTAATTATTACAATTTAATTATTGAATATGTACAAAAACAAGGAGAAGCAAGAATGAAATTATATTGGGAAAGTGAAAGTATTCCTAAACAAATAATTCCTGAAGGATATTTATTTTATTATGAATATGTTCCTAATTCTCCTTATAGTGTTGAAATAACATCAAATTTAATTTTTTTTGGAAATTGTTATATTGAAAATTTAGATAGTAAATTATATGTTGGGAAAAAAACCTCATTTAATATTATTCCTGTTGATATACAAGGTAATGTAATGACAAATGATGAAACAGCATTTCAAAGTCTATTTTTTTCAATATCATTAATTAATACTGATTCTACTATTACAAAAGGAAATATATATACTCAATCAATATATGATAGTACAAATGTTAAATTTACAGTAAGTTTTGTTCCTTTAATCCCAGGTCAATATAATTTAATAGTTTCAAATGGAGGAGAATATTTAAAAAATATTCCAATTGAATTAACTGTTTTATTCGGTGATGTCAGTGAAGTTTATTCAACAATTTCCAATTTAGATAATTCAGATAAAACAGCAGGATTAACTTTTACTTTTCAAATAAATTTATATGATGTAATGAATAATCAATATTCAAATGATCCTACTGAAGATCCTGATATAACATTAATAGCAAATTGTTTAAATTCAAATAATTATCCATCTCCTTTAGGAATAGTAGATCCTGATTTAAATTTAGCAGATAATTATGCAGGAAATGCAGAATCAAATTCAGATGGTACATATAAATTAAGTATGACAATATTAAAAGCAGATACATATGAAATGTATATTTATATAAACAAGAAAAAAATAACAGGTGCTCCATATACAATAAATGTAATTCCATCAATAATAGATGCTGATAGATGTCTAAGTGATACATTATCTAGTAATACTGTTAATAGTGGAAGTACTATAACAATTCAATATCAATGTAGAGATATGTATGGGAATAATATTAAAACATTATTAACTAGTATGAATGAATATTCTGCTAAAATAATTTCTTTAAGTGATTCTTCTTATTCTGAAAGTGGTACATTAAGTGATATTAGTGGTAAGGAAGGTTGTTATGAAGTTTCTTTTACTCCAATTAAATCAGGTACTTATAATATTACTATAACAATTAATAATATTATTATTCCTCAAATTAAAATTATTGTTAATCCATCAACTGCAGATTATACAAAATCAATTGTTACAATAACTAATTTAAAATCTAGTTATGTTGTTGGTGAATATATTCAATTTAAGATTATATCATATGATATTAATGGTAATTTAATTGATAGTGATACAACTTCTGAATATAAAATTATTCCTTTAGGAACTGATTCATCTAATACTTTTAATAATGTAGAATATATAGCTCAAAGTTCAGGAAATGGAATTTTTATATATAAATTACAATTAACCTATATTGATACTTATACTATTAATGTCAAATTAAATGATAATGATATTTTAAATTCTCCATTTTCAAATATAAAATTTACACCTGATATTGCAAGTGATTATAGTAAAATAAGTACTTATATAAGTAATGATATTGTTGCAGGTAGTACTAATAATATTTATAAAGTAAAATTATATGATCAATATAATAATTTAATCACTGATCAAGGAAATGAGACAGTTATTTTAGATTTTATTAATATTGATAATACATCAATTACTTATTCTTTTATTGGAAAATATAATTATGATTCAACAAATTATGAAAATTATTTATTTAGTAGTGTTTTAATTGATAAAATTGGGAAATATAGTATATCACTTAAAATAACAAATAATTTTGGTTTAATTGGTTATTATTATCAAAATGTTGATTTTCATAATTTATTAATTAAAAAAAATCTCAATTATCATCCAACTTTATATTCAAAATATTATACAAGAATAGATGAAACAATTGATTTTAATTTAGGATATTCTTCTTTTATGGATAATTATCCCAGTAAATTAATTTCTGTTGTTTGGGAAGGTTATTTAAAACCAGATTCATCAGAAATATATACAATAACTTTTGAAGTACAAGGAAGAATATTAGTCTATATAAAAGATATTTTAGCAATTTCCTATTCAGATACAAAAAATTCTATTACAAGTTCAACAGATACAAAAAATTATGTAAATATTCCTTTAGATTCCTCAGTATATACTCCAATCAAAATTTTATATTTAAAAGATGAAGATGTATTAATAACAGTTATAAAAATGTATTGGGAGAGTGATACAATTGAAAAACAAATAATACCAAAATATAATTTATATAGTGATTTATATAACGATGAAAAAATATTAACTGTAATTAATGCAGATACATCACCAAATACATTCACAATTTTAACAGATAATTATAATGAATTATGTTCTTTAAATGGTGAAAGTAAATTTACTTTTCAAATATATGATTTATATGATAATATACAAACTTTAAATCAAGATACAATAACTGCATATTTTCAAAGTGTAGTTGATAGTACATTAAAATATACATGTTCTATTTCATATGATTCATCTAATTATATTTATACAGTATCATATACTATTACTACATCAGGAGAATATAATTTATTTGTTTCTATTAAAGTAAATGGTGTAGGTAGTGAAAATATTTTAAGTTCATTTAAAACTTTTTCTTGTTTAAGTGAAAGTAGTTCAGTTACAATAGATATATCAAGAACTGTTGTTACTGGTGATGGATTAACCACTGCAATTGCAGGTGAAGATTCATATATTTATTTACAATTATATGATTCTTTAGGAAATCAAGTTTCAGCTTCTATAAATAATTTAAATATTCAAAGTTCAATTTCATCAAATGATGAAACAGTAAGTAATGAAAATATATATTATGATTCAACACTTGCAAAATATGTAATTAAATATATTGCTTATACTACAACAAGTCAATATAATATTGTAATAAGTGTAAGTAATACTATAGTTAAAGAAAGTACAATGACATTAAAAAATAATATACCATCAAATATTAAAAGTGTATATAGTGGTTTATCTTCAAGTATTTCAGTTAATTTTGGTTCTTCAAATACATTTAATATTATTTTAAAAGATTCATATTCAAATTTAGTTGTTGATCAAAGTTATAATATTTATTCTGTTGTAGATGGTAATTTTGATAAAGTTAAAGGAACTGTAATTCAAGAAACTAGTGATTTATCTTTATATAAAATTACATATTCAATTAATGCTTTAAATGATACATATAGTGGATGTGGTATTGGAAAAATTAATTCATATGCTTTGAAAAATGGGATTAAAATGTTTATTTATGATAATTATTATTTAAGTGGAAATTATAATGCTTCTTTAACAATAAATGAAGTTTCTCTTTCTTTGGCAGAAGATGATTTATTATTAAATTTATATGAAAAATTATATAAAAGTATTCAATTTAATTTTTATTTTAAAGCTTCTTATAATGAAGATTATACATTTATTTTAGATACAAATAAAAATAATATAAGATTATTTATTGATGATGTATTAGTGATAAATTCTTTTGATTCTGAATTAACTACTCAATATTCATATACAAAAACATTAGTTGCAAATACATTTTATAATTTTAGATTAAATTTATATATTGCAGAAAGTATTGTTTCAATTTTATTAAGTTATTATAGTTCAACAGAACAAGTAACTTCAATGAATTCAGATAATGGAAATGTTTTTTATGATATAGGAGAAGGTGTATCAATTGAAAATAAACAAATTAATATTTTAACATATTCTCCTCCATCAAAAATAACAACTTTTTATGAAAGTACTTCATCTTATAGTCAATCAAGTGTAACATTTAATTGGGAAGCACCATTTGATAATGGATGTAGTGAAATTACAAATTATAAAATTAAAAAATATGATTCTTCAACAAGTTCATATAATGATTTGGATACTGTTTCAAATACAATATTTACATATACAGATTCAAATAGTATATCACCTGGTAATGAATATAAATATAAAATTTTGGCAATTAATGCTATTGGTGATGGGAAAGAAAGTGATGTTTTATCATGTTATAGTATTACTTTAAGTTCTGAACCTTTAAATTTAGATATTAGTAGATATAATGATGAAAATATTAAAATTTCATGGAATGTACCTTCTGATACAGGAACTGGTGATAGTACATATGCAATTAAATCTTATTATTTAGAATATAAAGATTCTTCATTAAGTAATAATGAATATACAGAAATTTATTCTGGAACTGATACTTCATTTTTATTTAATATTATAACAAATAAATTTATATATGGTCATACATATTATTTTAAAATATCATGTTCAACTCAAAGAGGAAATTCAACATTATTTAGTGAAAAAACATATTTATACAGTACAACACCATCTAAACCATTATCACCTCCTATAATTGATTCATCAAATACTAATAAAAATCAAGTATCATTTTCTTATCTTCCAGTTACATCTTCAAATGGAGCAGCAATTACAAATTATAATATATATATAAATGGTGACACAACAGCAATAGATAATGGATTAAATTTACAATATACATATACATCAGTTACAGAAGGGGAAGGATATTCATTTCAATATTCAGCAGTCAATTCAAATGGTGAAGGTCCAAAAAGTGATTTATCATTAAGAATGCTTGCTGCAGTTTTACCATCTGCTCCTCAAAATTTAATAAAAGATTCTTCAAATTTAGTTAAAGGATATATATCAATATTATGGGAAGCACCAAATGATAATGGAGGATTAGAAATATTAGGATATAAAATATATTTAAATAGTGTTTTAAATACTATTGTCCAAAGTAATGTTTTATCATATAATTTCACTAATTATATAAATCCATATATAAGTAATACAATAAGTGTAAGTGCTTATACTATATTAGGGGAAGGTGATAAAATAACAATTAGTGATATTTATTCAACATCAATTCCAGGGAAAATAACTTTTATTACTTTATTAAGTGTTTCATCTACTGAAATTTCAATTAAATGGAATAGTCCAAGTGATAATGGTGGAAGCTCAATTATATCTTATGACATAAGGAAAAATGATGGAAGTGAATTTGGACAAAATTATGATTCTCCAATTACAGTAACAGATACTTCATATACTTTTTCTTCTTTAACTATATCTACATATTATTCAATTCAAGTAAGGGCAAATAATATTAATGGAAATGGTGAATGGAGTAATTATGTTACTTATTATACGGCCGATCCTCCAGATGATGTTACAAATTTTGAAATCGATAAAAGTAAAACTAATACAACTCAAATATTTCTTACATGGGATATCCCAACTAATAATGGTGGATGTGATATTTATGGTTATAAAATTTATTTATCAGATGGTACATTAATATATAATGGAAGTTATCCTTATTATATTTTTAATTATGCAAAAAATATTATTTCTTCAAGATATTATACATTTAAAATTTATTCATATAATTGTCAATATGATAGTATAACTGGAGTTTCAGTTTCTGGTTATAGTGCAAAAGTTCCAGATAAAATGAATCCATTAGTTATATATGAATATACAAGTACTACAAGTATAACAGTATCAATTGATAATTCAGTTTATGATGGTGGAATGCCAATAAAATATTATAATATTTATCAAGATCAAACTAAATTAAGTCCATCATATGATATTTCATCAGTTGCTCAAAATAATAAAATTACAATTAATAGTTTAACTTTGGGTACTGAATATAAATTAAGTATTAGTGCTGAAAATATTATTGGTGAAGGTGATATTTCAGAAGAAATTAAATTTACTTTTGCAAATCCTCCAAGTGAACCACAAAATGTTGCAATTAGTAAAAATGAAAATTATTTTTATATTAGTTGGTCTGCCCCTTCATCTAATAATGGTGATGATTCAATTGGTTATAAAATTTATTTGAGTTATTATATTGATAAGACAAAATTAAATTATTATAATTTAATTTATGATACTGAAAAACAAAATGGAATCTATAAATATAAATTTATAAATGGAACAAAAATTTCTATATTAGAAGGAAAATTATATTATGTATATATTGTTTCATATAATTCAGCAGGGGAATCAAATAAAGTTTTTACTCAATTTAAATATGGAAAATTACCAACAACACCATATAATTTAAAATTATTTGATTTAAGTATTACAAATAATTATATTAAAATTCAATTTAAAAATGATTTATCTGGAAATATTCTTCCAATAACAAAATATTCTCTTCATAAGACTTATCTTACAAATTCATTTGATTTTGAATATACAATATCCTTAATAACATATGATTCAAATGGTAATTTTATAATTACTGATTCAGATTCAATATCATCATATAATATTGGAGACAAAGTAACATATAAATTAAAAAGTATAAATGAAATAGGAGAAAGTGATTATTCATCTTTATTAACAGTTACATTATCATCTTTACCTAATCCTCCAACTAATTTAGCTATTGCAGAAAGAATTAATAAAACATCAATTTCAATTAAATGGGATAGTGATAATGTAATTTCAAATAATATTCCTACTTTAGGATATGTTATATATATTTATTTAAATTCTGTTATTGAAAATACTATTACTACAACTGGAGTAGAATATACTTTAACAAAATTAACTCCTGGGAAACAATATACAATTTATTTAAAATCTATTAATGCTTTAGGTGAAAGTGAAAGTTCAAGTAATAATAATATAATTTTTTATGCAGGAACAATTCCTTCAAAAGTTTTAAATGTTAAAAGAAATGAAAATAATTTAAGTAAAACTTCAATTTCAATTTTATTTGATCCACCTGAAGATAATGGAGGAAATCCAATATTATATTATCATATATATAATGCTGATGATAAATCATTACTTATTACTATAGATACTTCTACAATTACTAGTGATTTAGGATATACTTTTTCTTCACTTACTGCAGGAGAAAAATTAAATTTAATTATAATACCTGAAAATATTATTGGAAAATATGAAAATGAGGAAATATATTCTTTTATATGTGGGATTTATCCATCACAACCATCTTCTCTTTCATTAAGTAAAATAAATGTTATTAATTCAAATGGAAATAAATGTAATGTTTATATTTCATGGTCAGCTCCTTCTGATAATGGTGGTACTTCAATTATAAAATATACACTTTATTTAAGCTCAGATGGTATTCAATATAATCCACATAATTTAAATATTCCAACTTATTCTATTTCTTCTTATTTAATTACTAATTTAAATTTAGGAAGTACATATTATGTTAAAATTGTGGCATATAATATTATTGGTGCTAGTGATGAATATATTGATAATTTTATTCCCAGTTCAGTTCCTTCAAAACCATTAAATTTAGTTATTACTAGTACAGATACTCAAATAATTAATTTAAAATGGGATAAACCTTTAAATAATTATGGTTCTTCAATAATAACATATAAAGTATATTATATGGATATTACATCATCATCTTCATCAATTCAAAGTGTAGAAACTAATAGTGTAATAACTTCATATCAATTAAATTCACTCACAGTTGATATTCAATATAAAATATATGTAACTGCAGTTACATATAATGGTGAAAGTCCAAAAAGTAATTCTATAATAGGTTATTCATCTGCAGTTCCATCAAATTTATTACAACCTACTTTAGTCCCAAATTCAAGGACATCAAATTCATTTCAAATAACATGGGATTCTTCATCAATAGTTTCAACACTTTCAATATTAGGTTATGATATATTTGTGAAAGATTTAAGTTCAGAAAATTCAGATTATATAATAGTATATGATGGAAAATATATTAATAATGTAAATACAGTAACAATTTCAAATTTAAATAATGGACATTATTATAATATAATATATTATGCATTTAATAAAGCAGGAAAAAGTGATAAAAGTCCAATATTAAAATTACTATGTGGTTCAGTGCCTTCTTCTCCAACTAATTTATTATTAACATCAGTATCATCAACTAATATTGAAATATCATGGTCATTTACAGATACAAATAACGAAGGTAGTAATATTCAAATAACAGGATTTAATATTTATAATAATAATGTATTATTAAATAGTGATTTATTAAGTAGTGATACTCTTACTTATACAATATCAAATTATATTGTTGGTACTACATATATATTAACATTAACAGCAAATAATGAAATTGGTGAAAGTTTACATAGTGATTCTTTAACAATTGTAGCTGTTGATTTACCAGATCCACCTACATTATCTTTAACAAAAAAAGATATAAATTATTGTATGTTATCTTGGACTTCAGTAACAGCACCAACAGGTTCAACAATATTAAAATATATATTATATAATGATGGTAATATAATTTATCAAGGAACTTTATTAACTTATACTCATTCATCTTTAGAAATTAATAAAAGTTATTATTATACAATTGTATCTGTTAATGAAGCAGGAAGTTCAAGTGAATCAAATCAAATTGAATGTTTAACAAATCCAGTTTCAAATGCTCCGGGTGCAATTACTTTAATATCTTCTAGTAATACAAATATAAATATTAAATGGACTCCTCCTTCAATAACATACTCAAGTATAGCTAATTATAATCTATATATGAAAGAATATAATACAAATAATGATTTTAGTATAATTTATACTGGAAATGATTTACAATATAATGTTAATACTGGAATTACTGAGTTAAAGCAATATGAATTTAAAGTAAGTGATGTTGATGCTGAAAATAGAGAAAGTGATTATAGTAATGTTGCTATTTTTTATGCAGCAGGAGTGCCTTCTATTATTTCTGATTCAAGTATTACATTAGAAAATTATAGTAAAAATCAAATTAAAGTTTCTTGGACTTATACATCATCAGGAAGTGAATTAACTCTATTCTATTATATTATATATATTGAAGGAGATGATTATAATAATAAAATTTATGTTGCTGATAAAACATATTATATTGTAAGTGGATTAACATATGGAAAAACTTATTCTATTAATATTAATTCTGTTAATGCTGTTGGTCAAAGTAATAATAGTACAACTAAAAGTATTACAGTTATTTATAATCCAGATCCTCCAACAAATATGAAAATAACGTCAATTACAGAAAATTCATCTGATAATTCATATTGTGATATTAATTTGTCTTGGGAAATATCAAATCAAGATAATGAACCAAATATGAGTATTACTGGATATACAATTAGTGCATTTTTAGTTAATTTAGATAATACTATTGATACTAATGAAATAATTCTTTATGATGAAAATAGTAATACAAATAATTATTGTACAGTTACTGGAAAGTTATTGAAAGGAAATAAATATTTAATGAAATTTTATTCATATAATCCACTTAAATCATTAACTTACTCATCATTAACTTCATTAATTTCATTAAAACCAGAAAAAATAAAATCAGTAAATATATTATCAAGATCAACAACCTCAATAGAATTAACATGGGATGTACCTAATAGTGATACACCAATAATATATTATAAAATATATTTATTGGATGGAACAGAATTATATACATATATTAATAGATATATTTTTGAAGATTTAATAACAGGTTCTTCATTTTCAGTTCAATTATCTTCAACTAATTCTATAGGTGAAAGTGATTTAAGTGATTCTTTCTCATATACAATTTATGGATTACCATCATCTCCAATTAATATTTATTTGGATTCTTATAGTGAAAGTAATATTAAAATAAAATTTAATCCTTCAAATAATGATGGTGGAGATACAATAATAAAATATAATATTTATAGAGGAACTGATAATATATTAAGTAGTTTTACCAAAATTCATTCATTAACTAATTCAATTGATTCTTCTTTATTAGAATATGATGATACAACAGTTTCATCATGTTTAAATTATTATTATACAATAACAAGTGAAAATTCATATGGAGAAAGTGAGTTATCTCTTGATTATTATATAAATGCCAAAACTCAATCTTCACCAAAAAATTATGATTCTGAAACTCCAACAGTAACTAAAATTGGTGATAATTCCCTTCTTATTAAATGGAATGAAATTTCAACAAGTAATAATGGAGGATGTTCTGATGATATAAAATATAAATTATATATGAGTAAAAATGATGATTCTTCTTTTAACTTAATCTATGATGGAATAGAATTATTTTATTCTGTTTCAAATTTAAATAATTATGAATATTATTATTTTAAAGTAATTGTATATAATTCAATTGGAGAAAGTGAAAGTTCCATTTCAACTAAAATATTAACAGGAAGTAAACCATCATCTCCTTCAAATTTAAAATTAGTGAATAGAAAAGATAGATTATTAAATGGAAATGGAGAAACATTAATAAAAGTTAAATGGGATTTAATATCAGATTCAATTTTAGGATATAATGTATATTTTTCAACTGATGGTTCATCATATAATTATGTAACTCAATGTAAAGAATTATCATCAACAATAAATTATTGTGAATTAGATTCTACTCAAAATTCAATATCTGAAGGAAATTATTATTATATTGTAGTAACATCATATAATATTATAGGTGAAAGTGATTATTCAAATATATTAAAAGTTATTGCTGGTGAAATACCTTTTATGCCAACTGAAGATTTGACAATTATTTCTTATCCAAAATTAAATTTAATAAATATTAAAATTCCAAGTTCATCAATTACATCATCAATTTATGGTTCGATAAATCCATCTAAATATTATATTAAAATGAATGATAATGTTATTAGTAGTACTATTAGTACAGTTGTTAATATTGAGGGATTAACAATTGGTTCAACATATACTTTTAAATATGCTTTAAGTAATATAATTTATGACCAAAATAATTTAAATAATGAAGAATTAAATTATGGAAATGAAATTTCAGTTTTTTTATCTGAATTACCTGATCAAGTTACAAATTTACAATTTGATTCAAC